>DWLS01006564.1:0-11505 GCA_018246255.1 Pachliopta kotzebuea | reverse complement strand
TCTTTGCGTTTAAATTTGTGTAGATATTGGCCAAAGCCTCCGTGTCCGGTTAGAGCCTGAACAATTAGCGGATTCAATCTCATACCTTTTAACAGTGCATATGCTTTGTCGGTATTGGGAAGAAATGCTTTTGTTACTGCTGCGAAGTGATCTTGTCTCTTACTTACAAGTATACATTAACAGGTAGAATAAAGCAATTTTGTTATATCAGCAAATTAACTACATGAGAGTGATAGGCGGGTTAGAAAAACTGCAAACCATTCAAAATTTTCCACTTATGACCCAGGAATCGAACCCCGAATACAATTAGGTCTACACTTTGGAGTAATTTTTATTAATGTCACTACATTTCATAATTGTACTTTAATATTGTTGTAATCTATCTATGGTTTATATTTACATCTAATTTCTTATTCATAACCAGTTTTATTTCATTAGTAAGTTAGTAAGTAAATTTTAGTTGAGTTTAATTATAAAAAGAAAATATTATCTTTAAGCAGGACTATTTATTTTTACCCCAGACCTTAGTAGCTAATTTAGTACAATATTTCAGAAATTTATCCCTAGTTATCTTATTGCTAATTAACTTGCTCTAAAATCTTTCGTTCAGCTTTGTTCTTAATCAAAGACCAGCAGGAACTTTTCAAGTCAATGTGGAATTTTCCGTTAGCACTTTCTATATGAATAACCATGCAAATTTATTTAAAAAGAAATATTTGCTGATGATTTGTTATATCAGAATATTATAGCTCTAAATACTCTTAAATAAACCAGAACGAAAGTTACTATTATTTATAGCGTGAGAGCAAACATTTAATTGTTCGTTATCATATGTACGTAAATTTTTTTAAATTTTGATGTGTTTTTATTTGGCGCTAGTAAAAGAGCAAAGGCTGAAAACAAACAAAGATAAAATCACTAATGTCTTTGGCTACTAAGGGTAGTATAATATTAAGATAATCTCTACCCATCTTAATAGGTGACTAAAAAGGTTTTCGGGTTCGCAGGCCTTCGAGGTAACTCATTGCCCTTGTTAATTTTTAATAGATTATTACATCTATTTACAATATCTTTTTTGCTATCCTGATAAAGCTATTTAACAAGTATACAACGACATGGTTTTATTACATGACTCAAGATATAACTTAATTTACGGTCGGTAATAAAAGAGATCAAAATCATGAACAGATACCAAGAAGTAATAAATCTTTCGCATTTATTTCTCGTTACAAGACATGTTGCGTTTGATGAAATATATTATGCTTTCTTTTAAAGGAAAATTTTTATGAATTGTTATCTATACTACTTATCAATTTTGCATAAACTATGAATTTGTCAAGTGTTTGTGTATATATACACAAAATTCGGAAACACATACTAATGTGTGTCCGAATTTTGATGTAGTTGCGTCCTGGCCAAATAGTCAGGCCGTCTAAAATAATATTTAGCTTTAATATTGAGGTGGGTATGGAGATGGTTCTTGGCTATATCCTGTTCCGATCGGCCAAGCGGAAGTGTTACCAAAAGTCACTAAGTACCATTACTGTCCACATTTTTGACATTATTCTAATAAAAACATGTTCCTCGTCTAAAAATTACAATTTATATGTATTTTCGGTACAACCGGTCAACCGGAAGTAGGCCCAACAGTAACTAAGTATCTTAATGGTGCACATTTTTGATATTCTCTATTGAAGTAAAAGTGTTCCTTTTTCCTACTCGTCAAAAAATATATATTTTTTATGTACTTCCGATTTGTTTGGCCAACCGCAAGTTAGCCAAAATTTTAATATCGATATAGATTATAGTCTCAGACCAGCGTTTTCTATTATGTTATAAATTTGGTCCGAATTGAACACTGGAAAGATTCGTGTTGCAAATGGTTAAAGAATTAAATATAATTTTTATTTAACATGTTTTTGTGAAAATTTATAGGAGTTTGAATAATACCTTTACCTATAAAGTGATTATTATTAAGTTTGTCTTACGTCATTATGCCGTATCCTTGTTTAAGCGTTACTGCGTACAATCATACGATGCTATTATCGCGGATAGAGTTTTGAAATAATCATAATAATATAAATTTAGGATATCTTGTGTTGTGCTCCATATTTGTGGATGTAATATCCGGGGGCGACAGTCTAATTCCCTTGTTATTTCACAATAATATAGTATTTTAAGGGCTTAAGCTAAACGACAGAAGACAATTTCTTTTGCGCCGTCTTTTCATGTAATTGTGAATCTTTTCTGGTTAAATAACGGTGAAACGGCTATCAGAAGATTTGATAGTTAAATCAAAACTTTTATAGTGTTTTAATTTATATTTCATTCAATATTTATATCTTTTTATTAAATAAATATGTGGATAAACAGGTGAAGCTTTCCACCGAAGGCATTTTGTGTTTTCTCTATAACTGCTTTTTAAAACTTAGCTATAAAACTACTACTACAATACACTAAAATAAAAGCTCAGTTTTTTTGCAGTGCTCTTTAATATCGCTTTTTGCATACTTAATTTACCGTATTTGAATATTATGCATATTTCCTTATTGCTATTGCGCTGTATGCGACAAGAGGGGTTCTAAATCAATTCAAGTCAACCACAAAGTGGGACAATTTCAAGCTACTAACTGTGCAGTTGTGTATTATAAATAATTGTTAGTAACATTGTTATTATTAAATTACAGCTACTTAAAACAAGATACAATCTAACCTGGTTTTGATTTGTTCTATATAAAATTCCTAATATTTTTCCTTATCTTCAATATCTTTGTTTCACCCTTCCAATACTGACATAACTAAAGTGAAGAATGACATCCCAGTTTTAATAAACTGAAAAAAATATATGATGATAACAATGAAACAACTTATTTTCACCGAAACGTCTGTGTTACTCTGATACTTGTGAAACTGGAAGAATTAAGAAGCGTAGGCAAACTTTCAAAAAGCTCATTACTTCCGGTTAGATGATTATGCTATAGCTGCCAGGCATTAGCGTGGCGGTATACTCATTGTTTGTATTGTATTGGACTGAAAGTTCTTAAAACTGTCTACACGCGACCACTACGTTTCCTGCGTACAAGGGAGAACTTCCGGTGGAAAGTAGTACAAGCTGAAAGTTATGGTTTATAATGCCCATGCAAATTTTTAATGTATTTCAAAGTGGAAAGCAGAAAAGAATGTAATATAAATTAAATCTTGAAATATTATATTATTAGTATGAGAAATATATTACCCATGTAAATGTTGGTAATGATAGTGTAATGGATCCAAAGATATAAATTGGCATCCTCTGGCTCACGGCCATGTTGAAAATTAAGGCGTTAGTTTTATGGTTCTTGTCAAATAGATACCATTTCTCAGTAATCGCCATTTTCAGCTCCTCGCACTGAAATAATATTTATATTTTTAAGGGTAAATATGCACTACTTCTTTGATATTATTAAAATAACAGGAAATTGAATTCTCCTCCAACAACCATTGTCCCAGGATAATTAGAGATGGAGTTAAATCCCTCCTAATAAGGAGTGGCCCAAGTTCAGCAGTGGTCTATTGGCTGAGGAAATTTTGATTTTGCCGACTTGTTATGTATAAATTATACGTAGACATTCGGCGAAGTTATAACGAAATATTCCTTTTAGGAAGTTAGTTACATTATAAAATTCCTCCTATTAGAATAATAAGAATTACAAATACAAAGTCAGTCGTCTTTTAAATATTTTTAAAGTGAAATCTAAATAGTACTTTGTTTAAAAGACTAAATTCTTAAGTTATACTTCAATATCTATAAGTACCCTAACAACATTCATAGCAGATAACTTTTAAATTGAACGCATAAGCAAAGGGTGTTTATAGAAAACAATCTGTAAAAATTTGTATCTTTATTATCATTTCAGCGAATTGGTGTCTTGTTCTGTACATAGACCTCCGTCCAATAATTTTCAGCCTAGCTAGTTTTAAGCCACATGTGTCTAACCAGACCAGGCCCACACTGCCCTTGCCAAAATGTGATCACAATCTTAGGATCATACCGCTTCTTTAGGTTCTATGTGTCCACTGGCTAAAATATTAATAGTATTGCTTAAACTTTTGACTAAGGCCTATATTTAAACTTACCTCATTCTCTACTTGTTGACCCAACAAACAAAACATTAAAACGACGAGAATGAAGACGAATTCATGTAAAAAATATTTCATTGTGTCCGGTGAAAATTTACTCTAGAAATAAAATTGAAAAGGGTTGATAACTTTATTAATTATGTCAATACAATCCTTGGGGGCTACATTAGAAAATAATTTAATTAAATTTAACAAAGGCATCAGTTATTTCAACAAAAGTCTATTTTTGCAATTCAATAAGAATTAAATGATGTTGAGAATCTAATAAACGTTATGAAATTTATTGCGATATTTTGCTGTTTTAAGTCTTACACACACTAATAACCTTTAAATCTTGTTAAATGAACACATCACATTTGGACTCCAAATCAGTTTCAAGGTTGGAGGGATACAAAAAATATATGATTGTTTTCATATAAAGAAAAAATATCGTATCATGAGAAATGTTGAAAGAGAAATATAAGGACGAAAATTAATATACACGTGTAACTTACCGCAACAGCAATTTTCACTGAGCACATACATACAAGCATTATTGCGACAAGAATCAGCGCTAAATAAAATGGCTGACATATTACATTTAGGCGGTTTGTGAACCTGGAATATTTAAAAGAAATATATATTTCTTTAAAGTAATGAAGAAATATCAGAGTCTATACTTTTTATTCAACGAGGCGACGAAGCGAACAAAGTGTTCACCAGATGGTAAGCGACATCTTTGCCCATAATAACGCGACTCTGGTTAAAATATACTACATAGCACCACATTGCGCTCGTCGGCTTGAGACCTGTTAAGTCTCGTGACTCCAGTAATTTCACTAGCGTAACTTTCAATCTAGAACACAATAATGTTTTCTTTGTCGGCTGCAAAAGGATCTACGACGGTACCTACCTAGGCGGACTCTAGCAAAAGAGTCCTACCACCAATCTATCTCTCGATCTATATATTGTAATATCTATAAACTAATTCTGAGTATTTATAAAAAAATTGACTCTTATAATGTATTTTAGAGTTCTTTTCATTATATAGTTAAATGTCTCTTCCCATAGAAATTACATGAGTTTTTTAGGATCTAATATCCATTTCTAAATGTTTTTTTTTTATCAACTTGATTTTAAATATAAGT
Organism: Pachliopta kotzebuea; assembly: GCA_018246255.1. Lineage (NCBI taxonomy): Eukaryota > Metazoa > Arthropoda > Insecta > Lepidoptera > Papilionidae > Pachliopta > Pachliopta kotzebuea. The sequence goes on along the minus strand of DWLS01006564.1, from coordinate 6,259 downwards.
AGTAACGTATATGTGAATATATGAGTATGCCTCACCTTTTTATTATCACGTAATGCTTAATACATTGAGAGAATAGGTCAGTGCAACAATGTTGCCAGTTCTCTTTCTTACTTCCGACCAATTGGTCCGATAATTCCTTTAAATTTTGCAGTATAAATGTAATAATACGCAAATGACGAATCGTTTGACCGACTAAGAGGATTATTGTTGATTGAAGCCCAGGGTATGCTAAAATATTACCTTTATGAGTGATAATTACTTCCACGAATAACTAAGCTCGGGGTAAAAGAGTATGCTTGACATATCATAATTCCTTCGTTATAACTAACACATAAATAAATTTAAATCTCTTTCAATAACATTCACCCGATAACTATCGGGTGAATGTTATTAGCAGTAACTACTGCTTGCTTAGTAACATGGAGATCTAAGTTCGATTTCAGAAACAAAAATTTTGGATAAGGTTTTTGAAATTAGCCTACTTAGCAACCACTCTCACGTATGCCAATCGACCATGAAAGCTATCACCTCGTTGTCACTTATCAGCATGTGAAACAGAGGTTAAATGCAAGTCTGTATGACTGTTTGTTACATTACTACGATTTAACTCACCTATACAACATAAATAACCGGCATACGCGTGAAATATAAACGAAGCCACGTAAACATTGAAGTTTTCTAAACTCCACGGAAACCACATGTCAAAGGCTGAAACAAAGTTGGAATTTATATCTAAAACATCAAGTATTTATTAGCCTAACATAAATTAACGAAAGTTGTTTTTATTGCAATAACGATATCTATGGTAAAATAATTTTTAATATCGGATCTCTTTCCAGACGTAAAAGGAGAAGTAAACTGATAAATAAAAACTACTTACCTAATAATCGCAACGATTGATCATTCTGCATTATCATTTGATAAATAGGTCCACACAAATAAAGTGTTGCACACAACCATACACTGGCTACGTATGTTTTCAATAGTATTTTAGTAAAACGAAATAAATAAAATTCTGTTTTAACTACTAACTCTTTCAAATCATTTAGTTTTCCGTTGCAATCGTTATCCAAGACATATTTAATTAAAGGCATATCAACGACGCCATCCTTAAATGCCATCTCGTTAAGGAACATTCGGAATTTATTTCTAAAAACCAAACAAACGCCCAATGAAATAAACATGATCACTCCGGTCGTCCAAATACAGGCGCCTTGGATAAACAAAAGTGGATTGGCGAAGTGGGCAATCACAAATCCCGATGTGAACGTAAACGTCAAAAATCCGATGGCAAAATTGAAAATCTGGAACAGCAACCATCGCTTGGATGGTCTATCGGTTTTAGAGAAAAAACTAATACCAACGAGACATAGAACATTATGGAATGTACGAAACGTTTCACCCATAGTGGCTGACACTTGAAAGTGTTTTGACCAAATAATCACTTTATAGATCAGAAGTAGGATAGTCGCGGGGAAAACATATAAAATGATATTTATAGACTAGATATTTTAGTTATTAAATCTTTTATGGAATCATGCAATAACTACACGGCAATAAGTAAATGTGTGGGGAATCTTTAAAGAAAATATATATAAAGGAAGATTTCTACTACTACAGAATAATGACGAATGAAGTAAATACTAAAAAGAGCGTCAACATTCTGTTTCACGTAGGGTAGACTACTGGAACTTGCCTAATGAAATACCAATAATGGGGTCACATAGTATTTAGATTAGAAAGCAAAAGCAGCTTAAAAGATCCTAGATTGCAGACAGTGTATTAAAAGCACAAGCTGCATCTGACTGCTTGTTGAACTGACAACCAAGTACATACCTAGTACTAATTCATCTAATATAAAGGGATACATAGTATAAGTACATTAGTAGCACTAATTGATTAGAGAGAAACTTCATCGGTGGATATCAATTACCTGAAATAATATACTATTAAAGTATATTATTCTTTGGCAACGTCCCTTAGCAATTAAAATTTAAATATCAGTGAAAGAGCAACAGGTCAGTTTGTAAATAAAAGTTTTGTAGCTACAATATATACAAGACAAATAGATCTTAGAAGAAAATACGATCTATCCTAAACTAGAGCACTTAACAAAGGTGGTCGATAAATAGCCTAGGATTTTTTGAGACTTGAACCCATGTATCAGCTGCGGCAACATTAATTGGTTTGTACATGTTACTGCTTTTTAATAAAGGATTTTTTGATAAAGGACGTTTAATAAAGGAATTTGGTTTGGGAATTAATCATCCATTACAAACAAAATTTAAGCAAGATTTACCAGCCATCATAAATTAAATAAAAACTCCATTGTTACTGAATGTACCGCATCATACAAGAATATTTACAAAAAATGACAAAGTGACAAATTATGAGAACGGAACAACTGTTCTTTTGTACCATAATTGCTTGAGTGACACCTCTTTGATATTTCAAGATAAGCGGAATTATCGGAAACGTTAAGAAAATAAATGTGTTTTTCTTTGATAAAGGATTTAAATATAGGTAATTTATGGAAATCAAAAAACTTAACTACTATCTCTACGCATTAGGTACACAAAAGATTAAAACAGTAACAGAGTATTTCATAAAAATGTTCAAACACTTCAAATAAGATTTAAAGATGCTGTTGGTATTTCTTAATAATTAAATAAATATAAAATAGTAAAGAAATATAGTAAAACGCAAAATTCTGTTATCTTGTAATTTCTGGCAACTGTCTTCATTATGTCTCTTTCTTAGAGTTGTTTGCCACAAACACAAAAATTCTGGAATGACTTTACCTCTATTTTTTAAAAATCATGTTATCCGTTTTTCTAGAAAAAGAGGTGTGTGACATTTGGGTGACATTTATTGTTTTTACTTTAAAAAAATTATTTAAGTTTAATAAGTCCATTACAAAAACAATAACTTAAGTAGCCACATAATACAGGCTATTTGTTAACTTCCTTTTCGAACACACAGTCTGCAGTATCATTTTATCTGACGTCCACTTTCATTATCGTTATTTCGTTCAAAAACCTCTATTCATCAATGTCGAAAAATTCAAAAAGCCCCTCGGTCCATTCTTTAGTTTCATCGGAAAAGTTTTTTTTTTTTAATAATAAACCTGATAAGCTGAGATTCCCCGTTTCCATTAAATTATAGCAAAAGCCGAAATGAGATTAAAAAGAGAGACCAAAATCTGTGACATTAATCAAAATTGTGTGAGGTTTTAAAAAACATTCTGTTGTATTTCTCTTGTAGAAAAAAAATGCGAATTTGACCTTTAGTATTATGAGATTTTTAAAAACTTGCACACTCTTTTCGTATTATAATCAAGTAAAACAATGCTTAAATAATCTTAAGTAAGAACACGAATTTATTGCTAAAATTAAAACTAGAAGAGTAGCTGTCTTGTAGATTAGTAGCATAAAGGTAGCCTGTCGATATATTGTCTCGTAATCACAGTAAATATTAATAATAATTAATAGTGATTATATGTAGCGCACATTGAACTAGAATATAGTAATGTTTACACAAAAATGCTAGTAAATAGACCTATGATTCCTTAAACACGTACTCGTCCTGCGCAACGACTCAAAGTAAGTCTTGGTCTCCGGCAAAAGACATCGCTTACTTCGCCTTTATACTAAAATTCAGACAAAAAATTAAAAAAGGTACTTTATTATAAGGCTATAACGTAAAATGATAAATTTCCTTTGTCCCATCGGATCTGTGTTGGTTTTAAAAATAAATATACCAGTAAATTGCAAGAGTGCTTTTACAGCATGTCAATAAATCTGCAAAGTGGTAGGTGAGCCCGACTCGCTGAGTTTAAACCGTATTTTCAAAGTATTTATAAGCTACGGGTTCCTTCAATATGCTACGTGTTACCGGTAATACGTGTATGGGAATATATGGTTACTAAGAAAACTTGCTAGAATATGAACATGGGGGCACAATAGGTAAATATTTTAATCAGCTAAGTTTTGAAACATTTTTTTTTATTCTAATAGCCGATTAGTAACCGACTCCACAGAAGTTCTCTTAATTTTTTATGACCATACATTATGATGGTAAAACTTTGCATTAACTTAAAGTACCATACCATTACCGGAGGCAGGGTTTGCGAATTTGTTGCAATCTTGAGCCACATGGAATAGGTACACTTCATTTGTGATATTGGTACTCTATTTAATTGTACCGAACGTTTATTGGATGATGGTGATGAATTCATACAAGATGAGACGATTCCATGTGGTTCTATATAGACCCAAATTCTCAGATCATAATTAATCTTAAAAGTTACATAATTAGTAAATGATTTTTGGTATGAGAATATATACGTAAATAACAAAGAGTAGCTTTTTTGTCTTTCTCGTTTTTATTCTATGTGGCAATGAGACGAGCAAGGCGTTTAACTGATGGTAAGTTATTCGCTTTCCCGTAAAATCCTGATTGATTAAGGTGGTAAACATAGCACCATAGTGCGATTGGCGCCTTGAAATATAAGGTGGTAAGTTCCGTTACCCCAGTAATTTCATTGGTATACAACACCCTTCAAACCGGAACACAGCAATATCTGTACATTACTATTTAGCGGTAGAAATAGAAGCTGCGGTGGTACCTATCCAGACGGTGTCCTGCAACAGATCAACCATCAGTAGGTGTTTCCTTTAGCAGCTTGTGTTCAGAAAAGAATCAAGTGATTTGTAACTATGGTGATAAATGCTGCTTTAAGATTTTATGGAAAGAAATAGTGAGTTAAGGGTAATCGATCATAATAAAAACGCCACAAGGTGAAAAGGGTCGAGCAGTAAATCGTACGGTACACTGATATTCATACGTTGTGTGAGAGTTTGTCAACTTTCATATCTTTCAAAAGACTTCCGCAACAATAGAAGTTGATAGTTGTTATTATAGTACCATAACAGTTATATGTAAATATATATAGCTATAGGTATAGGTATAGATATATAATATATATATAACATTTTTTTTTACCAAAATCAAACTGACTATAAATAAATAAAATTTACTGGTAGTAGGTCTCCGTTACCAGAGACCATTTAGGTAGGTACCACCGCAGCTCCTATTGTTACTGACACATTGTCAAGTTATTACTGTGTTTCGGTTTGTAAGCTAGTAAAATTACTGGGGTAACGAGACTTAACACCTTACGTCTTAAAGCAATGTGGTGTTGTATCATCTTAATCAGTGGCAAGTTATTATGGGCAAATGTGTCACTTACCACATGAATGTTGTGCTCGAATCGTCGCCTCGATGCATTAACGAAATTACAACAAAAATTAGGTCGTCATACACAAATTTTTGTTATGTTCATTATATTATTTATTAACTATCTGTCTTTAATAACTAACCTATTATCTGCTGACGAACAGTATTGTGCAATTGTCACTGTTTTCTAGTTTGTGAGTTGCAACTAGTAAAATTACTAAGATCACGAGGCAAGCACGCGTTAAGTGAAGCTCATAAGTCTCGTCGTTTTCTGTAATGTGGAATTATAGATTAGAGTACTAGAAATATTTTTTATACCTTACTAATTTTTCATGTTGCGACTTTAACTGTGACGTCAGCAAGAGGTATTTGCGCGACTAAGAAGCACCGAAATGTCGCCTCTCATTGTTTTCTACTTTATCCTCAAACTTGCATAAGTATACAAGGCATGCGTTAAAAATATGTGCGCGTTTAAGAATTTTTTTAATATTTTTGAAGTTATAAGAACAATTTTCAAATACTTTTATGAGATACGTATTGTTAAAAACATCTACTTGAATTAAATGTTACTACAGTTACTACTTAATTAACTCGTTTTAAGATAGTCCTTTTCCCGATTTGTGGTTAGATATTATCTATTAAAATTTAGTCATTAAATCAAGTTATCGATATTACGTGCTTGATTAAAGTCTCATAAAGTTAGATTCACTTGAATTGTCTCTCTTGAGATATACACATAGCAATACTGCAAGAAACATAGGGATACTATTTTACGTGATTATCATGGTATAGTTTTTAGTTTTTAATTATTAAACATTGTTATAACAGAAGGTAATAACTGACTTTTATGTAAAGTTTTGCCACTATAAATTTCCGGTTTGACTACAAACAATTAATCGGAAAGAATTATTCGTAATATTACTTCGTGATTAGTTATAAATTCTTTATCATCATCTCAGCCTATTGCAGTCCACTGCTGAACGTAGGCCTCTCCAATAGATTTCCAGCGCGACCGGTCCAT
>DWLS01006563.1:0-11506 GCA_018246255.1 Pachliopta kotzebuea | reverse complement strand
GGATCCGGGTGGGCAGGGTCCGTTGAACCTTTCACGGCCATAATGGTGGCCGAATGAATCGCAATACCCCTAAAAAAAAAAAAAAAAACTAGGAAAGTATTGTAGTTAGGATTTTTTATAAAAAAGTTAGAACATAAAATCTTTACAAGATCGATACTGTTGAAAAACTTATGCGCAATAAATTCTTTTCACGGCCAGAGCAGTGAAAATATTTCATTCAATGTGGATATTACTTTTATGTTATTTTACATTAGGTCCGCACTAGGGAAATGTGCGAATTTTACAATATATCTTCAGCGTTAAACAAAAAATTATTCATATTGTTATAAATTTTACCTGAGTGGAAAATTAATCATGTGGATCTTAAAATCCATAAAATAGCTTTACACATGTCGATATTAGCCTGCTCTAACAAATTGTAAAATATCTATGAAAAAGCGTTAATAGTGAAGTCTATTCACTATTTATAATATTGTAAATAACAGCATAGTACATGGAATAATATTGTATAAAAGGAGCTAAAAACAATTTTTACACAACTGCTGAATTTTCAATGGTTTATTCATGGATACACTTTGCAGTAAACTATAAAAAAATACTAGTAATAAAAATATTGTTTAATCTCTGAACTTAGCAACAGACGGATCGTCGGTACACACAAGCGGTCCTTAGCAACAGAACCGTAAATAAACCCATGAGGATTATTATTAGCGTGATTATTTAAAGCAAAAGAAATATTTTCTTAATTATATTATTTTATTTATCCCCATCAACCCGCATTAGGCCAGTGTGTAGGAGGGAAGGGCCCTAATCCCCCCATTATTAGGGGGTGGCCAATGTGGACAGGACAGTGGACGTCTATCGGCTGCTAAAGTGAAGTGAAGTGAAACATATTAAATATACTATAAAATATACCATGAAACGAATGTAAAACTTAGAAGTTTCTCATTACGTATGTACAAGTACATCAAAGTATAATGTTTTAATTAACTTGTCTCGATCATCGTGCGGCACAGAACAAAAGCATTGGTAAGGTTTAAAATAGCAGTGATTCCTTTAAAGACGCCGTCACCAGTGTCGATGTTTATACACTCAGGAAATGGATCCTGTTTATTCTAATGTACCCGTGTAGGTAGTGATAAAAGTAACGGTCACTATTACTATTATTTTGTACTATGTGAGCTGTTTTTTGTTTTGTCTCCTCTGATTATTTTTAATATCTTAGGCAATAAGCTGTAGTCACCTAAAATAATATTAAAACGAAAATATAAATACTAAGAAAATTATTTTTAACAAATAATATTTTTTCATAATGAAGTATTATTTTGAAAAGATCCCTTAATTTATTTGTCACCCAGAGGTTTAACTTTATAAGATAGGTGAGAAGATAATCAAGAGGCAAGATGTAAATGATAGACTTGTTCTATCAAGACTTGTCATGGTTTTAATATTTTAATATTTCTCGTTGAAATGTTTACAAAATGGGGCGCGAACTGTAAATGAAATGGTTGAAATAAATCTAGTTGCGGCTTCCTGAAGTCTGTTTCTTATTTTAAACGCAGGTACGTAACGTTCACAAAGCTATGCGAAGTAAATGTCGGCACACGTGATGCTGCTACGACGGACGAAACAATGCAATGAGGGATGCCAAAGCTTGTGCGTACAACAAATAAGTTGTTTCGAAATGAACTATCGATTAAAATGTATTCGAAACTTTTTAGTAATTTCTGTGAAAAGTTTCAGAATAAACAAATATTATACACATCATTTCCAACATCGTTAAATATAAATTTCATTTGCATTAAAGACCAGAATTAAAACTGCGTTACATATATATGCCTTTTGTAGTTCAACTTTATATATTAGCCATTTCAGAGCCCCAAATCTGTGCGCCTGTTACCTGTTGACGGACACTATGCACATGGCCACACCGTCATAAAATGTGATTTGCGATATTTCTCAGTTCCCGGCCGGGGCACATGCGCAGTTGTGATTTGCACGTAATACCGAGAAAGGATGATGAATAAATAAAAGTTATTATAACAGAAGTTTTCTGAAACATTTTTAGTATTGTAATTATAAAAGGTCGGTATTCTTGTGGTACGCTTTGCCGGAGACCCTTTAATTAGATACAGCGGGCTCCTATTTAATGCCTGCTGATAGTTAAAACAGTAATTATTTAGTACGGCCGTGTGTGATATAACTATAGATAATACTTTTGAAATAATGATAAAGCAAAATGAGAGAAATGCAGATTCAGCGGTAGTACTAACTTCTATTTACGCAAAATATGCATTGTACAACAAGCAACACGACTGGAAAGAAAAGCTATTACAGAAGAAAAAGTCGAGAATATGTGTTTGCAACAAAAACAATTTGATTATTTTTTGTTATTACTAACCTAATCCTGTTACTACATACATATCTACTAGAGTAGTTCTTAATTAGGTGTACAACGAAACTTTATTTAAAAAAAATATTTGTAATTATTTGTATTATAATGTCCATCAGTGGACGTCCATAGGTTGAAATGATGATAATAAAAGATGAATATTGCGCCTCCTAATTTATATAAAATTTAGATTTTTTGTAGTCTTTTCTCAATTATAGTATTTTTTTACAACAGTGTTATAAGTGATGGTAGTATTATTGTTACTTACATATCATTCCTATAGAATATTTTTACATAATTATTGTTTTCACGAAATACAACGTGAATAAGCATGTAATTAATTTACCGACGTATTGTCGGTATCAAGTTGTTTGCGGCGGGTATGTTTATATAATTAAATACTTAGACATTGTTAAATGATGTTGGCGGTTTGTCGCTGTGGCGTCTTATTTCACAGTCCGTGAAGATAAACATTTTTTATCGTGTCGGACCATTCCTATAAATAATTATATGGTCTGCATACATTTTAATCAAGATATTTATATATCCTACTGCTTAGCTCTATTTCTGGGTACATGTCTGCTTCGGAGGCGAATAAGAAATTACAATGTAACAAATATAAAGATATGGAGATTAATCCAAACAACGAATAATATTTGTTAAGTTACAGGAGGCATGTATGATACTCTACAATATTTATTCTTTTTCATTTCACATATTAGTTCGACCACGGATGATCATGACGTAGGTATATAGATTTCCCCTCGATGTTTTCCTTCTCCGTCAAAGCACATGATATTAGTTGGTGTTATACTAACTGCACGTAAATTAAAAAAAATCATTGGTCCAGGCAGAATTCGAATCTGGTACTTTAGGCTATCAAGGCTTAGCTAGTTATCATACAAGTAAGTAAAATCAAACGTTTACGCATACTTTATTATCATCGTGATGATCATCACTACCCGATAAATACAGACTGCTGGACGTAAGTCCCTTCCTCCAAAGATCTCCAGTCGGAAGACCCCAATCGGTCCAACACTACACTACTTGCGATACTTAGCAAAACCATATTAAAGAATAGCTTAGGTTTTTATTGGGATTATAAAATGATGGAAAAAATATAGAGACAGTACAATGCCAGATTAAACTTGTTATATATAAAAAGGAATAGAAAAGTTATTTGAAAACGTTTATCACCAAATCAATGGATTAATCACCGTAGAAATTGGCATAGTTCAAACAATATTGTACACAGAGCGAACTTAAACCCTAGATGGTATTCGCTGGTACCCTGGGGAGATGTAGTATTTTTAAAGCAGGTTTATATACAACGCGGGACCAAAATAATACTAAAATAAGCACGATAATGTAAATAATGTTCTTAAATCATTCCTTCAAGTCCAAACACTAACGTTCGCGACGACTATCAGTTCCACTTGGAAGGGGAACCCTTATGCAATTGAAACTTCCAAGCTAATAAGGTTTGGCAAACTTCTATCATGAATACAAAAATAGAATTATTTATATTGAGGAATGTTTTGCGATATAGGCTTCGCCTATGTCTACGGTATCTGGTTACCCTTGTTTAGCAAGGACCGAGAGTTTACATTAGCTCGTCTTCCCATCTTCTTGTGGGACTTATGCGATTTCTTGAGCTATCTCGAGAATACCAGAAGATCACTAGTCGACTCCATTTTTCAGGTACGTACCGCATCTTGTAGCCAGTCCAATTGCCTATCCTGTCCTCTATTGGTAAATGAGATAGTGAAAAATTTTAAATGAATTCTAGAGTTACGTTTTTGAAAGGTGAGAAGTCAGTTAAGTTTCGAACGATATGAGGAGATGTGGTCGTATGTACGTAAACTGAAGATAAATTACCTACAGTTGTTAACAAGGCACTCCAATTTATGAACAAGCATTTGAGACAGGTCTGAATAATATACATCGCCATTATCGATAAGGGGAAGTACAAGATACTTTGTATATTCATTGGTATCAATTTTCAATTAAAGTAGATCCAACATGACGTATTCTTAAAAATTATATGGTATTATAAACTTATAGAATAAATATATACCAACAAAGTGCGAAAGTTTTTCAAAACTGTTTGATATTAATTAACGATACTGCGAAAGTCTAATTACGTTCTTTAAAATTAAGGCGAAACGGTTAATCTTCAAAGATAACATTAGTAACAGAATCGTAAACGGTGATGAATAGAGGGTTCAAGATCAGACAACGTCCGGCGGCGCACGCGCACCGACGGCGTTTCACGCCATCTTGTGGGCGGAGCCCCACGATCCGTCCTGTAGCATCCGACTATCTCTCTCAGACCTGCAACGTTACCAAATTACGAGTTAGAAAGAGCAAAGCAGACAAAGCTCAGATCTATGCCCAGACATATCTCAACGTGAACATGCTTTTTTTTCAGTTTTCAGCCTGCCAGAGATTTGATTGAATGTATGTAATACGGGATCAAGTACATGCTTAAAAGTGTACTTTAAAAAAATGCATATGTACTAAAAAATATAACAAAAACGTAATTACGCTATAAACTTGATAAATTTAGGTAAGCAGTAGTTGTACTATCGATGTTTACTACGGAGGCGATTGTTTATGACAAAGATCAGCAACCCAACGATCATCCCAACGCGGCCTAGTATTTATAGCACTGTACAATTGCAATGATTCCTTTATGTAAAATATCTCGATCTTTGCTGTATGATGATCTTTACTTTAGTAAACAATATTAATTTGTTAGAAAGTAACTTAGGTATATATGTTTAACATAACTAAAACTGAACATTTTATTTTTTTATACTTTTATCACATAATATTTAGTTGTTAAAATTTAGCTATTGTGACTTAAAAGAGTTTGTGTCACCCATCGACTATGAGCAATCTTAATTAACTTAGTCATAAAAGATCAATTACGTGTTAAAAATTTAATGTTATTTACGTATATTTTAACTATTAGATTACATACTTTCATACTTTATGTTATTAAATGTTATTTTAGAAGCAATTCATGTCAAAGGGGATGATAAAAAATTGAGTCTTTAAATTTTTTAACTTTTTATTATTAATTTCTGAAATGTAAAGAAGATGTATGTACCTTGTTAGTTTAACCCTTTTTAACCCATTAATCGTCTATCATTTTCGGTATCTACGCGGAATAAACTGAGTGCTTCGTAGCACGTTTATTTCCAAGAGACAACTCACATTTTGTAGTAACCTACCCTCAACGACTTTACGTACCTACATAACAATTACCGTAACGTATTATAAAATAACTATAATTAAATATGGACCAAAAAAAGTTTTTTAAAATATTGAGTATTATTTTTTAATTTTGACCACTTAATCAGGTATAAACTTGAAAAAGTTATACTTTCCGACAATGACTTCCCCAACGAGCTTGTTTCAGTCCTATGAATCACTATGCACATATACAGAAATATGTGAAATGTGCTTTAATCCACAGAGTTAAGGATAATTTTCATTAGCCAATCAAAGCTTATTCGAGGTCGAGTAAATAAATCCGGCAAGTTTAATGCAAAACTTTTGGTTTACGCTTTATGGTAAATATTTGGTATACGTCGTATAACTGTTTTATAGATCTAGTAAAATGTTTGCTTTAATTGTGCTAGGTCAAGAGCGGGCGTTCGACAGGCGTCCTTGCGACGGATAAATATTATTGTCTAAGCGGGTTTTCCGTTCTTTAGTGTTTGTATGGGAATGTGGATGATACAGGCTGCGAACTCGGGTGCAACGACCGCAGAAGTGATGCTGCTCTGTCGATATAAGAAAGTAGCTCTTGTTGTTGATGTGCTTACAAAGAATAATATAGTAAACTATATGTACATTATGGACATCAGAGGTCTACACACAGTGAAGTATACTATAAACCTTGTACTTTGTTATTTATTACTTTTTCAAAAACGTCTAAATTAATAAACAATATCAATAACAGTCGAGTTCGTGGTTTTGCTTACAGAAAATAAAAACTATTATCGAAAAGATAAGGATAAAAAATATTAAAATGTGTACAGAACATAAATAAAATTTCTCTAAATGAAATGCATTTCAACGCGATTTTTACGCATTAGACTTTGGTAAAAATCATTTTAGAATACCAAAAAGTTTGCCAATAAGCAGAAGCGCCGAAAAACGTGGGTGTGCCGAGGCGGCGGATGACGCGTAGGGAGTAGGGAATTGAGAGATGAGGAGGCGCGGGAAGGGAGGGTGAGAGATGAAGCCGCGGGGCGGCGCGGTCTGGGCGGCGGCGAGAAGTGCGCAGTGGGCGGCCGCACTGCTGTCCGAAACGCGCTCTGATGCGCACGCGCACGCGCACGCATGAAGACCGAAGACCAAACCACGGAAGAGGCCGCGCGCCGCGCGCCTGCCACACGTCGACAGGAAAAGCCACCCTTTTCCTATATCGCCTTAATCGTTATGGCCATCAGGCATTCCCCGAACAAACGGCTAACTCTCAGCGAAATTTATGCCTTTCTTCAGCAACAGTTTCCATTTTTTCGCAGCTCTTATCAAGGTTGGAAAAATTCAGTTCGGCACAATCTCAGTTTAAATGAATGCTTCGTAAAACTACCTAAGGGCTTAGGAAGACCGGGAAAAGGGCATTATTGGACAATTGACCCATCAACAGAATTTATGTTTGAAGAGGGCTCTTTTAGGCGACGACCACGTGGGTTTCGTCGTAAATGTCAGGCTTTAAAGCCGCAGTTTGGAAGCGGGAGTTACCTCTGCGGCGGAGGAGTAGCTGCTCTGCCTCCATCTCAGCCAGCAGGCTATGAACTAGCAAGCGGAAGCGGAACTAGTGCTGGTGGCGCAACAGCTATAGATTATGGGTCTTGTGCATATTCGCACTCTGGTTCTGGTGGTCAACAACTGACATACGGAGGTGAATACTGTTCGTACGGAGGAATGGGAGAACGTGAATGGCCACTGGCCTACAGCACGGTGGAGCCTACTTATCGGCCTCCGCCGCCGTCTCCGCCTTCACGCCATGATCTATCAGATCTCATACCTAACTACCAGTATGCCGTCGCTAATGAACATGGTGAGTATTTTAAAAATTTTAATTAATTGCTGTTGTTCTTGTTACTATTTTTATTTGTTTTATATTTTTCTTTACAATTTATTGTTTAATTTCTAACTTAAATAAACATCTGTAGTAGTATTCAAGTACATGAACGCGTACGTTACCTTTCTAAGGGGTTTTAATTAGGTATTGTTGTTTGCAATTAGAAATAATCTGCACAGAAATGGTGAAAGATATAACAGTGATTGTTACTGTGCTTTTATTGAGCTACAAAGAGTAGTTAATTTTTTGTATATTTAACCTGCTTACCGTCCGTTTTTATCTAATTCTTAGATTGATTTTTGTTAGGATGCTTGTATAATGTAGCACATTTCTAAATCTATAGATATAAAAGCACTTTTATTTTTATATAGGCATATTTGCATATTGTGGACTGCAATAGGCTGAGATGATGATGATGATGATGATATTTGCTATTCGTTATTGCATTAATTGATGTGTTAAAGTGAATTTAAATGTAGGCTTAACAGAAATCTATCGCTAAAAAAATTGGGTACAAAGCAAGAAAAATAAATTGTTTTCATAATGTTATTTTAGACTAATTATTAATAATATTAGCATGTCACAAGAAACGAATCATGTGAAAATTTTATGTTTAATTGGTAGAGTACTTTGTGCATTACCTTTCTACCTTTATTTGATTATCTACTTTATTAAATTTGCGGACAAAATGTAGCATATTAAACTATTGGGCATAATGCTAGAAAATTTGTGTTAAACAACAGTTGTAAAATGCGTTTATTATTTCCTTATTAATAGATTTTGATGCACAAAACTCTTTAACATTCACTAAGATACAGATATGGTACAAATTTAACAAAACGTTTACCTTATGTTAAAGAAATATGTTCCTTTTAAATAACGACTCAATTGTTGCGATGTTTTCTCAGCATCACATAAGTGTTATGTGTGGTGCCTTGTGTCTTTAGATCTTGATTTCCATAGTGAGTTGTCACAAAAATTTTACAAGCTACAACAACTTTTAAAACAGATCACACTACTGGCTCAGAGCCGAAAACTTCTTTGCAGTGGCTCATTCCTAGACTTCATTAGGAGGCAAGACCAACCTGGGTAAATGTTCGTCTGTTATTCTGTTTAATTTTTGTGGTTTTTTCATTTATAGCTCTACAGAAGTAATTTCTTATTTATTATAATATAATAAATAATAATATAATTCTTCATAAAACATTAGGCTTATGACAGGTTCTCGCATGATCAATAATGACAATCATTAAATGTGTACACTGTATCAATGAAACGGACATTTAAAACCGTTTTAATTTTTTTGTACTGTATTTTGTAAGAAAAAAATTTGTGTGTCTCTTTTTTGTTCTTAATCTCTGGGATAGTTTTTACAGGTACTAACTAATTTTAAATGTTAGCTGCTCTGAGTAGAAACATTTCAAATTAATTCTATATTAATAGGCTTTCCGACTTAAATCTTCCATTTTAATTAAAACTTTTAATTATTAAAGTAACTGTAAATAATTCAAAAAGTAGAGACATGTTTATTAAAAAAGTATTGGAGTTATTGCAATTTTTTGTTGTACCTTTTCAACAGTTGATTTAAAAAAAACATTATTTCATAATATTATAAGTGATAAATAAAAAAAAAATTATTTCAAAACAACCACTTGAATGGGGCGATGACAAGCTCCCGCCTTCATCATCAGTACAGATTCTGTTTTACATCACTTCTCTCAAGTGCTAGCAGTAGCTGTCGAGTGTCAAACAAATTGTATTTTAATTAATGCTTTCGACGACATTATTGATATAAGGATAATTTATCAAGAAAAGCATATTTTTGTGATCTATTTATATATAGATCGTTAATGTAATAAACCAAAGTCCTAATAAAATTAATGCTTATATAAAAACGGTTATAAAAGAACCTGAATTGTTTGAGAAGATTGAATTTAGAAACCATTTAAACATTAATAATAAAACTTGAAAGAATTAATTTTTTAATTATAACATTTTTTAATTAATTTTACCACTACTCTCCGTAGAAAAGAAAATATGAAGGATGAAAAAGGCAAAAAGACTATTCGTTATTAATTATCATAGGCGGTGTTCGAGGAATATTTTAGTGAAATTAAAGTAAGTTTTTCTGTTGCAAATATTGCAAGTATTACTAACTGCAGTATTAAAGTAACAAGTATTAGTAACATTTCCAGTAAAACTATCATATTATATAATAATCAAATGTTAATAAGCTTTTAAAAAAACAAGTAGAAAAGAAAAGTGATACAAACGCCACGGAAGGTCAAATATAAACCATATTGATATTGTTCTTGTTACTTTAGCTAACTTGTCATAATTTTGAAAAATCTAATACCACTTAAAATATATAACTACATTGTCAAATTAAATTGTCTAATTAAATTGTCAAAAATACAAGATATTGATAGTATTTATTTATCCTCTGCATGTGGCAATGTTTCGAGATATGCATGAGGCACCTAATATATCTTTCTCGGAAAGTTTCTGGTGTGAGCTCTTTCTTCTAATCTTATGTTTCCCTTGTGGTCTTAAAAAATTTTGACAGATATTTTTTGTTTTCAAACGGTACAAAAGAGGTCTTATTACTGGAAGAACATAAATATACCTTTTTTTGAATAACTCAAACATACATACATACAAACAATTCAAAGCTAAAATGCGTGCGTTGTTATAGTCCTGTTCCTTATACATCTAAAACAGGACAAATAAAGTTGTATCTTTATGTCTACAGCCTTAAAAATTCAGGTGCCAAAAAAGATTAAACATGAAAATTTTTAATTTTTCTGTCCATTTCGTGTAAAATCTATGTTTATTGCGCTTTTCTAACATGTGAACAGAGGTTACAAAATTTTATGAAAGTTTCCTCTAAAGTTTATTCAATACTTACAAGAATAGTACTGGTAGTATCATTATAATATATAAATTTTTGGTTTACGGTCAAAGCTGCTTGGTGCCGAAAACAATTATTTCACAAACATGTAAACAAGTCGTGGTTGAATTACGAACGCTGATTTCATCCATTTTCCCTTCCTGTTCTACTTGTAATGGTATTATCTTATTCGCTCAAATAATCAATACACAACCTAACATATGAAACGTTTCAGAAGTTCATTAAAACACGAATGTTGCCCCCGAACTTCAGAAATATCGTGATCTCTGTCTATTTGACGTAAAATACTTTGCACTATTCTTGCATGCATACAAAGTGGTTTTCAGAGCAGTAAATAGAATAACTAATGACAGACCTTTCTTTCTATTGCAATGAGATTGAATAATATTACATTATTTTTTAAATTTTTTGTGTAATTTGATTTATGATTTGTTCCGTTGTTTTGGTTAGCAGGATTTTGTTTCCGGTCCAATCAAAGGAGGTTGTATTTTAACTAGGAAGACATGTACATAAAGGATGTTCAGTATTGATTTTGCGAAGGAGGGGTACAGTATTGATTACTCAACATACAAGCAATTCGAAGCCAAACTGCGAACGCTGATTTCGTCCCTTTCCTTGTTCTATTTTAGGGGTGTGGCATCATTTTATTCGTTTAACACACACAGCCTTAATTTTAATAGATTCGGAGTTCGTTTTCAAAGACAGAACTAACAAAAATACCTTGATCTCTGTTCTTCCTAGGTTAAATTTACGTATTGTGCTGTTCTTGCACGTGACAATGGCAACTGTTGTTCAATTTCGCAAATATTGAAACACAGTCCTCTCTATCTATTCTTATCAGAATGATATATCTGTCTCATTTTGCTTCCTCTGTGAGCTTATGTTCCTCTGGTACATTTCTTGAGTTTTGGTAGGAAAAGGCTTTATTTTAACTAGGAGAACATGAATGCAAAGGAGGGGGGTACAGTATTGATTACTCACACATGCATACAAGCAATTCGAAGCCAAACTGCGAACGCTATTTTCGTCCCTTTCCTTGTTCTATTTTAGGGGTGTGGCATCATTTTATTCGTTTAACACACACAGCCTTAATTTTAAT
>DWLS01006562.1:0-11506 GCA_018246255.1 Pachliopta kotzebuea | reverse complement strand
GGTATTGAGCTGTTTTTGGATCGATAGTTTTGCGGCAGCTGGTGCCCAAGCACTTGCGGCGTATAGTATAATTGGTTAGATGGATGCTTATGCGTGAACTCTGTCATCTCTTTAAAATACCACTATAGTTTTTCACTGGCCTTGCCCATGCATGTGGTCCGGCGGACAATAGCAGCTCTGCGGAGTTTCCAAGTCTTTAGTTTTTTACTGCTGTAAATATGTTTAATTTTAATCCCGTCGATATTAAAAGGTACATAGACGGCCTGTCGAAACTAGGACAACCCAGCAGAGATATTGTTTATTGTCATTGTTTCGACACATCGATCGCTTTGGCTTTTACGTCACTGACAGCCCTTATATAACCTATGTATATATATATATATAAATATTCCATTTTATGGCTGATTGATTCTATTTCCACTAGCTTAAATATAATTTTTTACTACTAGTAAAGTTTGTGTAAATTCTACATTACCTAACATCATTAAATAACACAATATTTATGCACAGGTTTAGTTGCCTTCTTTTGCAGATAGGTAAATAGAAAAAGCGTGCAGATTAACAATAAATTTTTTTATAATCATTTTCTCCGTCTGGTTAATAATTATATTTTTTATAATAACTAAAACACAAAGCCTCCTAGTTTATAACGTAGTGTTTCGTACAATTGAATAGTACTGAACGACAATTAATAAATTATAAAGAAAGATGATTTATATTGCTTTATTTTGCTTTGTGTTACAAGAATACGTTGTGTAGAGGAAGAAAAAAATCATTGAAAATAAGATGTTTCCTGTATTGTTTCTAATGTGCAGGAAATTTTATTACTTGTATGTTGTATGTTGGAAACCAAGGAAATTAATCTCATCGATATTTCTTAAGTAACGAGTATCATGTTTTCACTATTGTTTTCTAAAAATTCAATTTATTACCAGATGTCAGCCATCCTTTTTCTTCTTCTTCTTCCAAGGATAAATTCTATTTCAGAGTTTTTAACCAGTGGCTTCAAGATAATTTGGTTTTAACGTAGGCAAAAGTTCCTTTCCTTATACAACAATATTGATGACTTTTTACAGACCGGTCCCTTCTTCTTGACTCTATCCTTGTTAGAAATAACTAAGATTGATTCTGACGTTTGGCATACTTTTGTGGGGAAATGGCGGGGACATTAATACCGTAACATATTCGAGCTTTCGTATAAAAATGTTTAGTTTTTCTATTAAAAGATACACACTAAGGCAGTTACACATAATTTATAAACAAGGGAAACTTCTCTGTCCAAAATTTTGATACGAATATTAATATTAAAAAAGTTAAGACACGTTTGGAAATAATATTGAAAACTCTGATTTACTTTGCTCCGACGTCAACTTATTATAAAAACACTTTCAACGCGGTAAAAATTTTATTTTGTCCTGTCACAGCCATCAGAGATAATTATTCCCTTTCTCCTCTTCCCTTTGCCCTCTAAAAAGTTTGATTGTCCAGAACGTGACTTGAAAGCTCTTGTTGATTACTTGTAAAGGTTACCGACACGTCTACAGGAGAAAAAAATATCAATAATAATACTAGCTAAATTAGGAATAAGCATTATAAATTTCTTACATATATTTAAAAATATGTGATAGTTCGTTGCTTATTTATAATTTTCCAAAAATTGTTACGTTCATCTCTGCATATATTTTATTCTGTTAATACTAAAAATTTATATACGTTTAACTGTGGCTTACTGCTAACAAATCCCTGTTGAGACAACACGTTCACTTCAAAGTCTTTAAACATTATAACATGGTTGTTGGCTGACCCGTTGCCTACGCCTTTTGTGAATATAAATTTATAAATATATTGTCATAACAAAGAAGTAACGAACTTACTAAAATGTTACATGCCACTAAAAAAATACATAAACTTAAAAAATACGAGCAATAAATTTGATTTATCACACAGAACCTTCACTTTTATTAAAAAAAATTGTTATGTGTGCGTAATGCAATTTAGTGTTAAACTCTTAATAAAAACTGTTTATCATTAAAGCACTTAATATATTTTTTATCAACAAACTTATCTTTATATCTAGCAACATTTTTTTTAGTATCCCGTCATTTCGGCAACTTTTCAGCAACTGTGGGGACGAAGGGACTGGCGTGATAGGTGTATATATACTGTCGTCACGTAGTACGAACAAGTATTTTAATTACTATTTATAGTCCGATCTACGCAGAATTTGATTTAATTTATAATGTGATCCTATGCAGGAGGTATTACTCAACCATCTTCGATTTCTATTGAAATTAGGATTTTTTTTATTATTAAAACGCTGCCAATCATCCATGATAGAAATTAGTTTTCTTTTTAAGTACTTATGGGTTATCAAATGTGATTTAATTCTTGGGATGATCCATAACATTGTTTCAGATTGCAGACTTTCCGGAGAGTTGATATTTCAAGTCTGTTATATATCCTTTCACGCTGGTGTTCACAGATTTCTTTATCTGCCCTATATAAGAGACCCCATATTCATAATCCAGCTTGTATATGCTTGCATCTTGTATAGTTATATTACACTTGACAGATGGTTGAAGTTGACTTATCTTCTTCGGTGATTTGGAAACGGGTTTAAAAGAAGCTCGCTTCAAAATATAACAAATTCTGTTTGAGACTCCTCTGACATATGGCAAAACAGTAGGTATACGCTCGATTATAGACTGGTTCACTCGGTCACTGCGAAGTTAGCACTCCAAGCTTGTTGCCTTGCAGACTCTCCTTGGCATACTAAAGCTGCTTTTTTGTCGCAGATCCCTTGTACTCTCTGCAAAAAAGGTTATCTCATGGTAACTAACTGTGATAGATAATAATGAAAACCACCCATACTAGTAGATACCTACCTATCTACTAGTATAGCCCTTTTTTCTGAATACACTGTGACCAAGGGCGTTATCAGGATCTTTTCTAAGACGTAAAGGAAAGTTAGGCAATTATTAACCTTTAACTCCTTAGCAAATTGAGCAATTTTAGTATTTATGGGGTTAAGCTGATCAAGGGATATAGTGACTTTATCACATAGTAAGATTGTGAAATCCAATGTTCTACAAACTATATGTAGAGGACAAATATAGTTTGTAGAACCTTGGATTTATTTAAAATGTTTCCTAAATAAATGTGCGACAATGGGAGATAGTGTGGAGTCCATCACACTGTCTACTTGCCTGTAGTATTCTTCCTTCCATAATAGGTCGCTAGATGTATCGCAGTGTTTAAGTAATTGTGCAAGTTTTGCTGGCATGTTATTTCCTGCTAATTTTCTAAACACTACTGAGATGCAGTCACCTACAACTATGACTGGACATCAAAGCTGGCCATACTTTCCTTATCAGCGAAAGATAGCTCTTTAATATTACTGACATAATGGCAAGAATCCTTTGTTTATACTCTTATGTAACCCCTTGGCGGCGAAAGCATCTTCGCTACATTTTTAGCCAATCTATAAGTTGGTGAATCGATTTGGCTAACAATGGGACGAAGTAGAGCAAATGGTTTGTGTATTTTAGGTAACCCATACAGTTTCGGTGGTAAGAAGATATGATCGAGTTAACATTGAGACTCAATTGTTCCGTGTGTTTTTTAACTCATTAATTTATTATTGCTTGTTAGTGGTAAATAAAATGCTTTTAATTGTTTTGCTTAAGAAGCATAAACAATTTAATGATACCATTATTTTTATTTATATTATCCATTGTGACAAGGATATCAATAATGAAGCGTTAACATAAATAAAAAATACCACAAAGTTCGTAGAAAATTCCAAAAAGCTTATTTTATGTTTTCATTTATTAACTACAGCCCTGATAAGATTACAGAGAACGTTAAATAAACAAAATTAAGTGAATAATTGAAGTATAATTGGGTGCTTCAAAATGACACTACACTGTAAATGTACAAAATATATTTATTGTATTGGTTTATTTCATACAATTTATTAAGATTACTTAGGAAGATATTTAGCCAAAAATTCATCCAATGAGTCTGTGCGCTCTCCTTTGGGGTTGTATTCTTTAGACAGTTCCTCCCAGTCAGCAGGCAGTTGCTCCATGATCGCTTTGATTACTTGCGCTACCAGCGGCTTCTGCTTCTCAGTACATTTGCTGCAATCGGTCTGCACTGCCTCCGGCACCCATTCTTTTTAAAACAACGATACATTAAAAAATGGTTTGCATTTTTGCCTTAAATATTCAGCACAGTGAGAAAACAGAGGTGACAACGTTAAGGACTATAATATAATTAAAATACACATTGTACATATCCACTCTTAACCATTATTTAGTTACAAAATAACGTAGATATTTTAAAGAATACTGAATTAAAACATACCTTTATTTTTTAAAGCATCATTAATAATCATTGTAACAATTTTCATACGTACCGTTTCTTATATATATATGCAAATTTCAGTAACATATTTTTTTAACTACTATAAAGAATTTAAAACAAATACATTTCCTTGAACCAACTAAAAAAAACAGTATGTAATGTTGAATGAATAGCCTATGTTACTAACATGTCAGCTTTCTAATATGAATGATTATATAAAACATGTTGAACAAAATAAAAATAAAAGTAAATTACCACAAAACACAAGTAACAGAAACATTATATTAGAGAAGTTCAACTGTTTGAACTTTTGCCCCTTAACAAAAGTTTATATAAAAACGTTATTGTTATGGTATTACTTAAAGAGATGAAGCTTTTTGCTCAAAGTTACGAACCGACTTCTAATAAATAATTTAAAAACACGTTTAAGAAAGCAACAAAGGAAACAATCAATACTTACTTTTGATTTCATTTCCTTCAGGAGTACACTTTCCTTTTCCTTTGAAACACTGCACGTATGACTTGAGAAGGCGAAGATTAGAAATTAGTTCTTTAATATCGAAGTTGTCGTATTTACTGTCATAAAAACCATCTTCAGGCCTCGCTGTTACCGCAGCTACCACGGCTAACACCGTCAATAGTATCAATGCACGCATTTCTATAATATAGATATGAAGTAATCGATTAATTATAGCGATCAAAAACAACTTACTATGTTATAATTTATTGTGGCTTTTGACAAGGGGTGCGTCTTTACACACCCAAGCCCCGAATACAGCAATTTTAATTATACAAACATTGGTCACTTTTTCCCCAAAATATTTTCAGCGAACGTAACTTAAAGAACCAAGTAGGAATATCGATATATTATTACTACATAGTAAACCATTTAGTTAATAAGAAAATAAAATAAAAGTGGCTTATTTTCTCTCGACTAGTTACCACCAGGCATTGTCATTCACTACCTGCAACGACTGTAGTGTAGTTTTGATAAATAATAAATACATCGGTATATTATAGTGAAAATAAAAAGATGTAAAATACAAAAAAAATATTTTAAAAGAGTATAAATAAATGTTATTAAACTAAAACTACGGCTCAACTCATTTCGTACAAAATTGGATGATTTACTCACCTTGTTCAGTAAAGTGCTCTGTACAAACTAATGAAATCTTTTATAAAAATCACTTTATATAGTATGAAATGAATATCCTTGATGCATTAACATGACGACGGTTTAATAAAAAAATATGATTCATTTGTACGCACTTATTACTTAAAAAATAATGAAATAAAAACAGAAAGGATAAATAGGCTCATTTCTTTAGGAGAATACACCAAATTATTGTCTTATTTATGGTACTAGTTACATTAACAAATACTTTATCTTAATAAATATTGTATTAATAAATTTAAATTTTTCTTAATATAACATCCTTATCTGCTTTAAACATATATTGCAATTATAAAAAGAGGTTTTATAATATCTATCTGCTGTATGAAAAAACTTCAATTCGGTCATATTTGATTTTAAAAATTAACGTAAATTCTGTGGTACCTTGAATTTCTAATATTCTATAATGTAAAGGCGCCATTATTCAACTTTACAAGCCGAGGGCCGGCCTGCGGTTAGGTTGTACACAAAGATTGAAAGAGCCATACGACTATTAAATGCCTTATTAATCGCTGAAATATATTCACTTTGTTATATTACTTAATTTTTTCAATGATGTAATACTTCGGAATTATATAATCTCTGTTTTCAAGTAACTAATTATATAGTTAATACTAGCATGGCTCCATTTTTCACTTGCGTTGCGTACCTACCTAGATGGTCACAGACAATGCAGTTACATCGGAGTTGCACCAACTAAAACCTCTACGATGTTTCTCCATTATTGCTTTACGGCAGAGTCATGAAACCGCTTACGTACAAAGCGCAGCTCAACCGCGGGGAAGGAATCTGCCTCTTACCGCCGCTACTTCGTCTCTCAACCTCACCAGAGCAACGGATTCTCCGAAACCGTCTATAAGAAGCCACAGGAACCAGCAGAGCACACTCTCTCGAAACGCTGAGGCGAATTTGATCTGAGGCTCCGCATCCAACTATTGTACGGCTGCAGTGGGCAATAAGCACGGTGCCTTACATACGTATCCTGTACCCCGCAATTCACCGGCACATATCACTATTTCAGCAAGGTGGGAACCAGTTCGTGAGCCGACAACAGAGACCTATAAACAGTAAATCGATAAACAACCCCTGGTTTTTGACAGTTGAGGTAAATGAAATTATTTCTAAATAAATGAAATGTGCATTCATAGTTTCAATGATATTTACTTTAAAAGGCTGTAGAAATATTTCCAATTTTATCTATTGTATATTGTCTTTTGTCATATAATTACGCTATTATCTTGCACCTGCCATTATTAACTCCAGCGTCGCCTGACTTAAATATTCTTTGTATAATTTCACATTTATTCACATTATTCGTCTTTGCAGTGATTAATCAAGATTTTTTATAATGAAGTATAAGCGATAATTAAATAATAAATGAAAAATAAAATGTCATGTATACAAGGTTTAATTTATATTCCTCTTATTTAAGGTTATTATATGAAATATAAAAAAATATATTGTCTCTGCTAAAGAAATATATATACTCCTCCATTTAAAATACCTTGCATCGAAAATCCATCAAATGTAATTTATTCAAGTTTTTTAGTTGTAGTTGTAGTATACAAGTACTAAAAGAAAGTGTTAAATATAAATATACTTGTGATAAATACATGTACTCTATAATAGTAACTCGGTACGAGTTTTTACTGCAAAATTTGTGTAAATGAAATAAGAAATAAAAAGGATAGCATGCGTAAAATATAAGGTATTAGGAAAGGGGATACGCTTTTAGATTATCTACGCTTTCAACTCTATTCTCAGTACTCTGAAAAAGGCAACTAAATAAGTAAGTAAAGAAATATTATTTTTCCTGCGATCTGAACCAAGTAGCTACTGCACTTGCAGACTAGTGAAAAGTCTCCGTTATCGGAGACCGTCTAGGTAAGTACCACCGCAGCTCCTATTGCTGCTGACAAAAAGTACTGTGCAAACATCCAAATCAAAGTAAAATTACTGGGATAACGAGACTTAACACCCTGCGTCTCAACGCGACAAGCACTATGTGTGCTGAGTATACGCTTTTAACTAGCGCCAGGTTGTTATGGACAAGCACATCACTTACTATCAGGTGAATGCCTTGCCTATCACGTTGCCTCATCGTATTAAAAAAAGACATACATGATAAGCATGATAATCACCTGCATCTATAACGTTAAAAAACTCAATACCCTGTTTACACTATTCTTCGGCATCGAGGCAGATCCCAAAAATTTATCAGGAAGTTATGTTCAACAATCATCATCAACAATCTTTTTATATTTCGTTAATATCTGAGATGATGATAATAAGATATTAAGCTACCTACTTCTTAAAAAAAACATCGCCACTTAACACCAGGTTGGATCGTGGACATGCATTAACCTTTAACGAATAAAAAAAACCTTCATATCTATGTTAATAAGGTCATTAGATAAACCCTTCTACTAAAATCTACGTTAATTAAATACCTTGTCCTTTTTGTGTATAGGTAATTAGGTTTTTTTGTCAAATAAATTCGACACTTGCTATGTATTTCGTTTTTCATTTGAGGAAAAAATTAAACAGCAAAATTTTTTACATACAATAATCCAATTAAAATTAAAACAAAGTGATAAAAACCATGTTCGTGACGAAACTTAATCATAATTTCATGAATTTATTTTTCATCTGGACCTTCGTTTTTATATTTACTAAGAGGTAATTTAAAAAAAATTACATTGTTTTCCAGCGTAAACATTTCGAGGAAGCATTCATATGAATTAAGCACAAGGTACGTATAATTTGGTATAAAAAATAACTTTATTTATTTTTATAAATCTGTAGAAATTTTTTTAAACAAACATTAACTAGTTTGCTAGAAAATTTATGTCTTTTTTTCTATAATTATATACATAGACTATGGAAAAATGTAAGAGAAAATTAAAAATAGCAAAAACTGCGGCGATATTGGAAGTAGAATAAATAAAATTTTTTAATGATTACACTCGTATTATATACATAGCAAATATGTTAAAGGATGTTTGTATTTTGTCAAAATCCATTTCCTCATGACTGACATCTTCTCCGCCTAGCATTATCGCTCTGTTTAGCCTAGAGATGAAATACAAAAACTATAAGTTCTGAAAGCGTGAATTGGCTATTTATCACAATATCGACACTATCAAGTGCATTAACGTGTGCTTATTAAAAAAAATAGGATTTGAGACAAAATTATTTAAAGGGACTCGAAAATATATTTTTTCAGAATAAAAAGAGAGTTATAATTTTTAATAGTCACACGGAGCAATTCCAAGGTCTGCCACATGAAACTTGTCATTAAAATTTTTTAACAACCCATATTTAACTATTAAAAAAATTTTATTTCTTTAATACAAAAATAGTAAAATAAAAATGATAAGAAATTACACCTTTCCAAGAAAAATTCATGATTTTTTGTTTTCTGGTTTCTTCTCTTTCTATTACTAACGTTACAGATCAAAACCTTGTTCAAAAATTGTAGTAAAATATTACAAATTACTTAATCATATTTAAACTTTAGGAACAGTTTTCATAAAGTGTAAACTTATTACCTACCTCAACAAAGTAATATTAGGAAAAAAAGAAATATTGATCTGTTCCATTAGAAATAAACGTTAATACAATTTTCCGCTTAGTTCTTTCAGGTCAAAATTATACGCGGAATATAAGGATATGTCGTAACGTATACATACGTCCATATATTTACGTGATGGTCAAAATTGCATGCATAAACATTTTCTTAATTAACAATACAACAAAAAAATTAACTAATTAAAAATTTATGTCCACTGCATTTGTTTGTTGTAATCAGTTAATCTCCGTAAGGCCAATTTAATAACATTAACGCAATAATGTACTATAGTTGACTATATCTAATTACTAATCGTAATATATTAAAACACTTAATAATTATTTATATACTTCTAAACACGTCTCTACATGTAACACGTGATAAATATGTAAACTACATAATACATACCATATATTATGGATGAAATATGGAAATGGCATGTAATGGAATCTCTACCAGCTAACCTTTTCGACTATTGAGAATAAACTTTTAAGAGAAGGCGATAACAAAAAAATATCGTTATTTATATGTAATGTCGTACCCATACCCACAGAAAGTGCGCAAATCTTACTTTTTTCCAATTTACAGGAGTGCCTTAAACAAGGACCTACCATTATAAATATCAAATTCTAAACAGTTTCTGTGAGTATACCAATTCTGAATTAAGACTTAAGTTTCCATTATACAATTATACCCTGGCTTATGTTCCAAAAACCAATAGTATCGATTAAGCAATAAAGCTGACATTAAATGTTTGGCAACGCCCGTAACTTTTGCAAGAATAATAGACAATTTGGATTCATTAACAAGGTAAGAAATAAATGTCACAAAAAAAGGTCACTAATAATTCTATGTATCGTTTGTTGATGATTAAACATTCTTGCTATTAACGGTTCATATTTTTTTTTTCGTCGCCTATATACAAATTTTACTTCATCCCATGTGTTAACTGGCAGATAATGCCTGTATAGCATCAAATCCGTCCTCTGTACTCTTAACTTTTATTATTACATAAATAATAAATAACTATTACTTTTTATTAAAAATCTGATTGTCTAGCCGTCGAAGGATGGACGTTAGTCCTATAACGTACTTCCTAGGAGTTGCTTAGTAGATAAAGCTGAACATTGCACGCGATTGAACACGACACTCATATTTCCCGAAGACCGTTATCCGAAGACTTTTTAAGAATTTACTTACATACATATGAGACAAATAGATTTTTTTATTAAAAATAAAGAAATTCTATAAAAAATCTACTGGACATTAGCTAAAGAAATACTGCGGACAAGAGAAGAATGGGTGGGTGTATAAAACAGCGTTCTTCGTTTCTTCGTTTTAACTTCCACATACGTCTTTTATATGACTATCAATATGAGAATCAACTCCTTTTTTTTCACTCGTTATCATCATCATACATATTCATTAACGCTATAATATGTAGCTTTTATTATTACATTTTTAAAATAGCCGTTCACTCTGTGTGTTAAAACGTGTATATCCATATTTCGCTCTCACAAAAAGCTAAAAGATAGCTATAATAAAGCTTACGTTTGTACATTTACATGCGCTTGTACAAGTATTTTTTTTATTTTTTGGGTACACGAGTCCACATCGTGTTTGCCCTTCCCGTTGAGCTCGCTTATTAAGCGATAAGGGCCCCATCTTGAAGGCTCACGAACCCAAACATCCTTTTTGCTGCCTTCCACAACAAGGTTTACCTTCTTCATATTCTCGCTAGCTTGAGACTTCAGAACCGATTGTGTATTAACATCATACTGTCGACGTTAAACTAAATTAAACAAAACTCCTAGACAATTTACAAAAAGTACATACTGTTGGGAAAGGAAAACTATATTCGTTAGATACTTTTTGTACCGTAACATTTAATTAAAATAATAATTGGTAAAATATATAGGTAATGATATCCACACAAAGACATGCAGGGGCTTTTCCGATAGATATTGCTTCACTTAACCTGAAAAATTCAGCTCAGTGTTCACTAAATTGAATTAAATGTAAATCGGTACGTGCCCGGGATACGGAAAAGTGCCATGATCCGACTGTTATTTATATCTCGGTTGATTTGCAATCTGTCTAACGAAGTATACACAATGTTGCAATTCAGCACTACCCAATGTATTGCAAATTTTTTTCAATGAAAAGTAATAATTCGACAGATCATAGATGAAATATGGAACAACATAGAATAATACATTAAATCGTCTTTTATAAAATTTCTTTTCAGTATACTGCCATAGGCTGAGATGAATGAATGAATGAATACTGCCATAAATGTTTAACCCTTTACCTCATTTTAATGTGATGTTAAGTGACTGTGAATCCTGAGATAATAAAGCGTGCACGCCTAGAATATTCAGGCCCTCACAGCC
>DWLS01006561.1:0-11506 GCA_018246255.1 Pachliopta kotzebuea | reverse complement strand
AGTTTATTTTCCGAAATTTTATCAGCGCCATAAAAGGAATTTCATTTCGTCCCGTCTTTCGAATTTGTATTTATTTTACGAAATTAAATACCGAAATCCCTCTTTTTTTCAATACTTCTTAACATTACCACATGTTCTGCTGGAACAGATAAAAAATTACGGTTTTTAAAAAGAACGTTTATCAAAACAAATTGTGTGTATAAACATTTGAATAAATATATATATTATAGTTATAGAAATTACATAATGAAAATATTTTTACTGTCAGAGTACTTTAAAGCCTATTTCCCTGTCGTGCTTATTACATTGTAAAACGTTGTAGCTTGTATAATTAAAGGAATAATGACAAAATATTCTCAAAATATGTAATATTTCAAATTAATGAATTAAGTTTTAACTATTGTATATACATTTACTGGTGATAGATCTCAGTTGTCAGCGATCATACTGCACACCACAGTTTTTATTTCTGCCGCCCAACAGTAGTATGAAAACATTACTGTGTTTCGATTTGAGTGGCGTTGTAAGCTAGTGAAATTACTGGGGTACCGAGGCTTATTACTTTATGTCTCAAGGCGACGAAAGCAATGTGGTTTTGTACATACCTTCTTCTTCTTCTTAATTAACAGCACATTGTTATGGGTATGCGTATCACTTACCATCAGGTGAACGCCTTGCACGTCTCATCACCTAGCCGAATAATAGTAAATCATATAAAATCTTGATCTCTGTTGTACTCTTTCGACTTATGCATAACACTTTCACATGAAATGAATGTGTTGTATTAGACCACGTTGCAGCATAAAAAGTAAGTATCGATATAACTTGATACACAGAAGCTATCGCTTTATTTTCTTGCTCTTGCGAAGTTATTTTGAAATCGTTCTCGCTAACGAGCGAGTCTGACGCGATTGGCCGTCTATAAAGGTGTATCGGCGTCGTTACTCGGTATTTTCTTACAATCTCGGCAAGGAACGAACTAGGACAGCGCTCCTAATGGACCAATATATCAAATAGGATTAAGTATAAATGAGCGTTGCGCAGCCGCCTGATACTCTGTTGCGCGACACGACCGGAATAGGTGCAATGATATTATTTTATCACTTCGAACTCTGAAATAACGGCACTTTTAAAGAATTAAAACTTTATGACATTTATATTGACTTTCAGTAACGTGCACTAGGCATAATCATTTCTATGCCCCTATTTAGGACGTTTTAATAACATAAAGTATAAAAACATGGCAGTGTGTGTACATTTATAACTATTAAATTTACCTAATAAATCAAGTCGTGATACAATTATACATTGGTAGAAAATCTTATAAAATGAAAAAAAAACGTTTTATTCCAATGGCTTCATATTTTTGGTACGAAAAGATATAAAAGAAGATTATGAATGTATTTTTACTAATATCAATCAATCAGTCAATAACAAACCGTTCGGAATAAAAAACAAGTTGCAAAGGTTAAAAACTGAAACGCTTTCAGTTTTTTGTATTAAATGATTTTTGTGGTCAGAAAAAGCTGTGAATGAGCTTTTCGTTACTCTTTAAAGATTAGGATGAAAGCGCTTATATACAGACATATACATAAGCACTTTTATGTTAAATTACGGTTTAAGCGCCAAACTGTAACTAAATAAAAAAAAAATTTTGTCTTCGTATTGTAAGAATAAGCTTTGATTCCAGATATTTTAGATCGTTAATAAACTTAGCTTATCTATCACGAGTCGAGACTTTCAATACTATTTTAAAGACTCTAATCAATACTATGCGTTTTAAAGTATCAATCGCTGTACCTTAGACATACAACACAAAAAATTTGGAAAGGTTTAATCTGTATTTGGTTTATAGAAACAAATTTCAAACTGGCTTATGGTAGATATTTGTTGTCAAAGACTATATAGTTTTTATTTCTACTGATAACAATTGTGTGCAAACATTAATCGATTTCAGTTTGAAGAGTGTAGCAAGTAAAATTAGTAAGGTAACAAAACTTAAAATCTTACGTCTCAACCGATGAGCAGAATCTAGTGTTGTATATATTATTCTAACTAGCACTACATTGTTATAGGCCGGCTTCTCACTTGCCATTAGGTAAACTTCTCATCCATTTTGTTGTTTCATCGAATAAAAATAAACTTACTTTCCATATCCATCAAGTAATGATTAAATTCAAAACTGGAAACTATGTTCTCACCTAGACACAACTGCTAAGGGCAAAGAAAACAAAACTATATAATAAACAGACTACAAAGTAGCCTTACTAAATCGCATTTGAGGGCAAGAGTAGCGGCGATGGGGAGGGCAGAGTGCGCAAACGGCTAGAATTATTTCGCTTGAGCGAGCGCAGCGCGCACACTATATCAAAGAAAACGATTTGTACACACCCTTATCCCACTGTCTGAGGATTGGTTGTTTGAGTTCTAACTTGAAACGGTAACACAAATTCATACAAACATAGCCTTTTGAAGCCTAAACTTTTTAAAATTCTCTCTGTTTTTATCTACAACTTGCTTACATTTGGCTTTTATTTCACATAAAATACCAATAAGACAGAAGATGACAGGGCTTTCTCGTTCAAATCATTCCTGACTTTATTCTACGCTGATACACAGCAGAAATATACTATGACAATAGAACAATGAGGGTTGTTTGGTAGGTTCGTTAAAACACCTCCCCTTAACTACTACTCTTCGCTAAATAACCTGTTCTCTCCTCCAATATTTTACAAAAACTACACTTGTTATAACTTTTTTCCTCGATGTATCACTAAGTACAATAAGCATTGCTATGACATTGAACTTTTCAGTAACTCTTTGAATGCTTTTAAAATTAAAATCTAAATATTATTGTACCAATCTATATAAACATATTATTATTATTTCTTTTCTATTGCTACTTTTTTTAACTTTGTTGTCGTGTTCGTTTCCCAGGTCTGTTAACTTAAGTCTGTCATCTTGTTGTTTTTTATATACTTAACGTTTATTACAAACGTAATGATTGTTTGAGCCCAAATAAAGAGAAAAGAAAATACTGATTTCCGCGATTTATATGTGTGTAACCTTTCAAACGGACCAACCCCCGAGTTATAAATCAATTGATTACTCGTTACCTTACGGAAGAAGCGTTTGGATTAAAAAAGAAGTTTTTTTAGAAATATTTAAAAGCATTCTCATACGACATAGTATAAAGCTATGAAAAAAGTAATGAGCTTTTCGCAGAATATTTTACACCCGATTAATGTGGACAGGACAGAGACCCGTGGACGCTCTCGAGACGCTTTCAGCGCAACTCCCTTCCTTGATTAAAAATCAGAATAATAAACGGCGAAACAATTTTACTCAGTCGCGATGCTCCGCCGGCGACAGAAGTATATGAGTTTCGGTGAATAAATTATTTTCCAACAACTATCGAATTAATTGAAATTATATTAAACGGTATTAAGATAATGAACTAGTATATGTAGAATGAATTATTTATACTATAATAAATAAAAGAAGACTAAAGACCAAAAACTACTAAATAATTTAATTTTGTTAATATACGTATTAATCCTATGTTTTTGTACGATATAGAGGTTTTGAGGCTAACAAGTTGTAATAAAGCGGAAACTTTTACTATAATATTTCTGTTTAAATTTGTACGCAAGAAAAAGTTGATAAACATGGTATATAATTTAAAATATTGCAGCGCCCTCTTTAAGCTAGTGATAAAAAAAATAAAAAACAATAATAAAAATATCTATGATATATCCAGTCGTTTCAGAGACTGACACTCAATACACAAAGTACGGAACAGTTTCAATACAATGTATAAGAAACAAGAAGTTTCCCACCGCCAACAATCCGTTACCACTTTCCACATTTGGGGTCTTCTCAAAGACAGTGTTAAAGCTATCATCTGCCATCCTGACCAAGTAAAAGTTGGCAGAATTTTAACCCGCAACCTAAAAAGGTTCTCGTAAATTTAATAAATTCAGTTCAGCTTACGTGAACACTATAAACCCTTCAACTGGTATAAACTACTGGTTAAAACTTTAATATATTTATACATTAAATTTTGTTTATGATGAAGTGTTATATTCTCATAAAATAAATCGGCGCCAAACAAACAACCAGTACTTACGTTTCTTTCTATATTCATAAAACAGCATTATTCAGTTACGCAAATGTTCGTCTAATATTTTATACCCATATTGATTCATCACAGTGCCGTCAAAGTCTCATCTCAAAAATTTTAATCTATCACTCATTTTCGATTCTATTACACAGATGTCAGGAAAAATGTCGTAACAAAAATATTTTTCGCTTATATTGTTACAAAGAAAAAAATATTTTTCTCCGAATACGCGTCTCCGAAAAGTCTAAGTCATTGATATTCAACTCAAATATGATTGTCATGAGTCGATTTTTTCCTGGGAAAGTTTCAAATAATCCTGATCCATCGTTATATAAAACTTGTAAGTTGTTCGCGTCTCAACGGATAATCGAGTTTATACTTGTAGGGCCGCCATCAATCATTTAGCCTGCGCGCTTCCTTCGCAGATGGATCTGTACGGTGGTGGTCCAATAACAAACTTTAAAAGACTCGTGTGTTCCTTTAAAATACTAGTATGTATGACTATTGTATTATACAGTATCATATACATACTAGATTGTACTACTTAATAATTTCTTCAATCGTTTATTTTTTTTTTTCATTTAAATAAAGCAGTACATATACATACAGGCTGACATGAAAAATATAATCTCTTTAAGCTCATCATTTTCTAAATGGCTGCTGAAAGGTCTTAACAACTGAAGAAGTCTTCTCTGTAAGAGAGTTATAAATGCCACTCAGCTCTTTCGCACCCTAGAAACCGGCGATGCACCAAATCGACAGCAAACCACCAGCAGGCTAAGAGGCTCTAAAAATTATTTTTTTTTCCAAAAATATTTATTACCAAATTTATGTACGTTATAGATACTATTAATCAATTACATAACTAACATAGTTATGCTTTGGATAATCATCATCATGACCTGCCTTCCTCAAAGCAAAGTTTGGCTGACAGATCCAGCAAAGTATCTTCAGCTATTCTAATAAATGAATAAGCAACTTATTTATTTATTTACATCTTTCACTGTTTTTACGAAATGTCTAGTATATAATTGACAAAATCCCATAATCTTAATTTTTTAAGCAGAATACCGGATTCTTCTAAAATCAAGATTGACAAAAACTTTTTTAACTATTACTTTAATGTTTTATATTTTATTTGATATTAAATAATGAATATACAAAGCAGATTTTTAATTTGAATCCTTAAAAAAATGTATGTAAGGTACACCGAACAACTGGTGAAACTGCGTAAAAGAAATAAGAAAGCGATCTAGGCAGATAGTTGCATGAGTGTTTTATGAGCACTTAAGTGGCTTCCGGGTAGGGGGACGTTTAAAACTCTGCACAAGTATGGCGGAATCAAGGAGGACCCACTCAAAACACGACAATGTCAGAATTTATTGTAACGCAGTACTTTTTTACGGATAGATATAAACTTCAGGAATGTGTTTATAAAATAAAAAATATTTTATAAACACACTTTATACCGATCTGAGCATTGGTCGGTGATGAGGATGTTCTAGAGAATTATCGCGACGGACAGAGAAGAACACATACACCATGTATGTATGTATTTACTTTGTAAAAATCCTTAAAGAGAAAAACAATACACTTTTATTTTTTCTATATTTGACATTCAATGTGCCTGATTCGGTTATCGTAAGATCTGATATGTGAACAAAACCTTCAGTCTATGGCCGTTATAATAAAGATCAAAATTTAATTTTTATCTTCTACAGACTTTTG
Source organism: Pachliopta kotzebuea (assembly GCA_018246255.1). Classification (NCBI taxonomy): domain Eukaryota; kingdom Metazoa; phylum Arthropoda; class Insecta; order Lepidoptera; family Papilionidae; genus Pachliopta; species Pachliopta kotzebuea. Next base: position 5,655 of record DWLS01006561.1, on the reverse strand, counting down.
ATGACTTATACAATATTGTACTTACAAACGCTGCTTTTCATATACAATTACTAACGATTGTAATGTATTAAAGTCTAAGATTTTTGTTCAGTAGAACATACAGGTTTCATGTGATTTTATTTATATGGAGCTTCATAATAACTGTTTTTAATGGATTTGCATGCAATGAACCCACACATATAATGTGCATTGTCACCCGGAGAACGCTTACCCGCAGGCCTCCCTCAAAAACCTCCATGCCGGGAATGTGACTGTATATTACTAATCACTTAACAATAGGTAATCTGTACGCACATCAATAAGTATAGACGTGCGTACAGTTCTTTCATAGCAGGGATTAATTCTCTTTTCTTATAAAAATATCATAGGCGATTTCCACCAAAAAAGTTTAATAATTCTTACAAATCTTCTGTTAGCATTAAACATAGCTATTTGAGATTGCGAGGTAGAAATTAAATTAAAACTGGATTCTGAGCTGAGTTTCAATTTTCGAAAAGAAGGAGGGAAACTTGAGATGTAGATTTTTATTCCTTATTGTGAAAGGATATTTCATCTGCAGCCACAAGCGGTGCCTCGGGCTTTAGGCTAATTGGTGTGAACAGATTTAAAATTTAATACAAACCATTATTTTAGAATGTATAATATTGAGTTAAAAGAAGTAATGCTTTGAGAAAATAAAACATTTTCAAATATTCTTTATTTGGTAGGATGATGGAGATAGTTTTCTTTATAGTACTGCATTGATTATACAACGAATTTCTTTTAATAGAATGTAATAAAAACATTTTCAATTAATTTTAAGGAATATTTTTCTGCTATCAATACATACATTTCATGAAATCTTCTAAAACTGTATTAAAATCTAAGAAAGTGAAGAATAAGATACTATTATATACTCACGAGTAAGTGCTGGACAAACTCCTTAAGTAAATACACTCTGTTAATTTAATACAGCAAAAAGTGTTGCGACGGAGTAGTAAGAGTACAAATTAGAGGGAATGGAATATAGTTTACTTTAAGTTAAACTTATTACGGTCCTCGAGAAACAAGCACTCGGAGGCCCGCTCCGCACGGGTCAAGTGCCCAATTTGTCACCCGCGCAAACTTCCGACTACTTCGGCCGGTCCCTGTTCGATTCCATTAAACTTTCAAGACCTTTTGAAGCTATTTTCTTGTTCGAAATCAAGATTTGCCTAATTCATTCAAATCCACGTATGTTAGGCGGCGTAATTTATCACAGGCTATATATTTCGTTTTTTTTCCTTACACCGTAAGTAAAACCTTTAAAAAATAGATTTTATTTTATCCGTACCCAAATTGAAATTCATCAAAATTTACGGACGGTATTATTTCAGCACCGGCATCTGATACTAAGTGGAAGAACAAATCAAAATAAAACCCTCCCAGGGACACTTACAATGCGGTATCATAAAAATTAAATTACAGTAAGAGATTCTGTGTAAGTGCGCGCCATTTTAGCAGGGCGCGGCCGCGGGGGTTGCGGCACGTAGCCACGCCACATCAAAGCGCCTCATCCAGCGCCGAGCGCTCCTGCAAATCAAATTTAACAGCTTCCTTCTTTCCCTAGGCCGAAAGTAAGTTTTGGACCCGTGCGTTATAACCTTGATTGGAACATTTCCGTCGTCCTATTTCAAAGTGATAATTAAGTATAGTTATTTACCTAATAGAAACTATTAATATTTATCATCATATTTACTTGTACTTTATTTCATTTCATTTCAATTACACGGCGCTATTTAAACTAAGTCAAAGGAAATGTAAAAATCTATTTACGAGTAATCGGAAACAAATTGTCTCATTCAATGATAGTGTGAGTCAGAATTTTACTGTGTACTTTATATACGTAATGTACGTCCTATATAAACATTTAAGTGATCTAACAGATATACAAAAACAAACTTCTAAATCAAACAGAAGGTAAATAAAAATTTATTAGGAACGGACGCCCGGAGCGTAGCGAGATCAAGAGGTTAATTTGTCAGGCAGAACCAAGTTGGAACCAACGCGGGCGGGCCGTGCGGCCGGTGCAACTCGATTAAACTTCCACCAAAGTACCTTTACAAGTAGGCCCTACTTAACACAACTCGGCTGTACATTTACGGAGGAAATTTAATTAGCCAACTTATCAGGAGTGCGGATCGCCTCTACAACTGTGCTACTAACGTACCATTGGATAATAAATCGGGATTTGGTTTTAAACTCAACTTGATAAGTATCAATGAGATGATGATGATGCTTTATTTCTTAACATAATTATTGTGTAGAGATAGTGATTTAGAAACCGCAACTTTTTAGCGCAATTTCGTTATGTATGTGCCTCTAAAATTTGAGTTATAGCTTGCTTCCGTTTACTGACATCAATTTTTCATTCACAGTAGACAGAATCGAAAGCATTAACAGTAGTAAATTGATACTTCGAATTCTAATATTAATCAGAGTTAAAACGAAAAACCTTATTGAGTAAAAATTGGAGATTAAATTTATACCTAAGAAAAGTTGAATCCTTATTTGAGTCATGTTCAACACGCACTACAAGTAATAAACGCTTTTGCCTTTTTGTTCTTCTGAGCTTACGTTAATTTTAACTACATTTTTATTTTTTTACTTCAACTATACAGTAGGCGCAGTGGTTACTGTTATAATACTACAGGAATATGATCCGTTTTACCTTCTTGTTAAAGTGCCTGTCCATTACAGTACACGGTGGTTGACTAACGTGTTTGAAAATTTGTGTATATCTTGAGCCGCATGGTACAGTTGCTCTACATTGGTGGAACCGGTCCACTCCCTAGTATTTCGCAGCCTGGGTTTTTTCGGCTTCCAACTTACCTTTCATTTCTTTTCTTTTCACTATCTTCTTTCTACTCTTAACCCGTCTTTTGTTCATCTTTATCATCTACTTACACCTTCTCTGTTATATAGTTTACTAAATCATAACTTAACACTCATCAATCTTTCCATTTTATCTTTACTTTTACACTTTCATATTTAAAAGTTTTTTACGAAATGGACACGTGACAAGGAAATCTTTTATCGATTACCTTGCGTAATTTCTCGCTTTAACAGTTTGGAATTAAAGTTAAAACTAAACCAACTAAAAAACCGGTTTTGTTAAATTTCATCCTATTCATTTAACCTCCAAACCGGGAGAGATATTATAAGTTGACCGCATTTTTCCCTGTCATAATTTTTATGTTTTGTTTAAGAGGCTGTAATTTAATAAAAACTTTGTTCATTGTCTTTGATTTTTTAATATTTTCTAGTATTTCTTGCAGGACATTAATATAAGACTTCATAATTTTGGTGGTAGGACTCTGTTGCCTGAAAGCGTTTTCTTATTTTTGCCGCCAAACAAAGGATTGCAAACATTACTGTGTTCTGTTTTAAAGTGTGTTGTAAGGTAGTTAAATTACTGGCGTAAACACTATGTCTCTAAACGACGAGTGCAATATTGTGCTGTGTATACCTTATAAACTAGCCTAACGTTATCATGTTAACCTTGCTCGTCTCGCCGCTGTTTCGAATAAAAAGGTTATACCTGCAAACGATGTAAACATTATATTATGTTGAAACGTTGTTTTGACTTACCTTCAGACAAAAACAGTCGATCGGAATCAGTTGGTGGTTCGCAAGGTGTAGTTCTATGACGGAGAGTGACGTGGAGTGATGGACCTCGCGGTGGCACCTCCGGCGGCGCAGGCTCAGGGGGTGACTCGCACTCGCGTTCACTTGTCTGTCCGCCACTCGAAGACCCTGTGTAATATTATTATAAATTGTAAAGTCACCATCCTCTTTGCTAGTCGTAAACTATATAATAATGCAATAAGAGGCGGTAAATACAACTGACTTTATTTAAAACGTAAATGTGAGACACAATATACTCGTACACAAATGAACTTAGCCCTTTGAAATCCAAAATAAGTAAACTTAAAAATTGTAGACAAATGAAACTCAGCGTGAGCAACAAATGAAAAAAATACTAAAGTGCTTAAATACACAAACGTAAATAAACGATCATATGTGGGTAGGTGTGAAGTAAGCAACAGTAAATTTGTTAGGTCCCGTATTTATAATAATTTTCAATAGTCTTGAGATACTTTTGTGTTAAATTTTAATTTAAATACTAATTAAAATTGCTCAGAGCTTTAGTGTATGTAAATATTATGTGCCTAATTTAAAACTTTTGTACCAAATATTCACCTCCTCTTCAGTATAACCTCTCTAGTATATTATTTTATTCAAGTGTTTTCCCACTTCTTTTTTTTTGAGGTCAACAGCTGATTATTACACACAATGACTAACATTGTTGATGTTGAGAATATACAAAGTTAGAAGGTAGCCTACACCGAAAAATGGAACAATTTGAGAATAGGCTTAAAGCAGCATCTTCCCCAATAAATCCTTCCATAGAACAACTACGAGTTGAATTTTCTGCATTTAAGGAGTTAGTGGTATCTATGTTGAATCTTCTGCAACAGCAAGTGTGTGAATGCTGTAACTAACTAACTATTAACTATTAATGCAATTGACATGAAATAACGACAAAAGGTTCTAATTTTTAATGGTATTGCGGAGTCAGCTGATACAGATCTTGTGCAAGTGTTGTTAAATTTAGTCCACAATAAGATGGGTCTCAGCCATATAGGAAACACATCAATTAAGAGGTGCCACAGAATAGGGAATCAAAGCAAAGATCGGGTAAGACCCACTCTTATTCAGTTTCATGCACATGAAATTAAATCTGAAGTCTAGTGTACAAAGTCAAATTTAAAAGGTTCTCAAGTTTCAGTGTCAGAATTATTGACTAAAACTAGACATGCCGTTCATAATTCTGCCCGCAAGTACTATGGGATAAGGAATGTTTGGAGCTTTGATGGTACTATTTATGTTAAGCTACCGACAAATGAGAAAACAAAAATTTCCTCTGTAGAAGAATTAGAGGATCTCATTGCCCAATATCCTGTGTTGAATGTTCCTTATCCTTCGCTATCACGCCAAATTACCATATTGAAGGACGCTTCAGAGTCTCCAATCCCCTCTACGAGTGCAGATGCAGTGCAAGAGGAAAATCTTTCTGGATCCAATACACAGTTTGAGATACAGCAATCTAAGAGAACAGCTAAGCCTAAAACTGGTTATAATGTACAACAAGATGAGCAGGAAAGACCGCGACGTTTACTAAAAAAGTAGACGTTATTGTTTATCCTAACTATTGTTGTTCAGGGTCTTAAAATGCAACATTCAATTAAAATTTTTTATAATTCATGTCTTTTTGTTCTACTAATTACTCTTGCATATCTGTGTTGTATTTGTTATTGTCAATTAATTTTAAAGACGGTATTTGTTATTAAACTCGTTCTTAGTCGATATGACATTGTAATGTCAGTTTGACAACTTGTTTTGATAACTGCTTTGGTGTCGTTTTTTTTTTCTCGTTTTTGCGACAAATTATTTCGATACATCAATGAACGTTTAATCGATTACCCATAATTGATTTAGTTGTCTTTTTACTTTTAATTTTTTTTTTCATGTAGTTTTAAACAAACAGTGTGTTTAGATTTTCGATTGCTTAAATTTTCCTTCTCCGCTTTGTTTTGTTATTTGTGTAATTTGAGTTTGTTGTTTTCTTTAATA
>DWLS01006560.1:0-11506 GCA_018246255.1 Pachliopta kotzebuea | reverse complement strand
TTAATGTAATGACTGATGAATATTTCCGAACGTTGGGTAAAACATCTTTGGAATAATGCAAATACATAAATATAGAAGAACATCGATTCAGCTGGTTGGAGTGTTAGATAACTGTTAAAATAATAATACCTCGTTGTTTGGTGAATGGTTGATAGGGTCTCGTTTACTTACAACAACAAGCCTCACGCCCGGCGACCGCTCGTTTGCATAACCATCCATCATTCATCTGAATACAAATACGTTATATTTAAAAGTTTAATTGTAAGCATGTTATTATTAATAATTTTGTAAGTATAAACATAAACAAAAGAAATATACGGTATATAGAAACTTAAATACTCAGGGAGACATCACAATTAGTATATTTTCTCTTATATTCCTATATTCATAACTTACTTATTAGTACTTTAATATTTTTTTTAATTTATGTAATTTAAAAATTTTTTCTGTTTTTATTAACCAAAAATGTTATTAATAATAATAATAATACTAATAATTAAAATTGTTATGCTGTGTAAATATCCTAACACGGCACACGATCAGTTATAAAAAAAACAAAGTACGAAAATGTCACAGAACATTATACTTGTAATCTATCTCATTCCCTCGCAAGCTAAATCTTATTTATTAATATTTTTGTCTCTTTTTACTACATACTTAATTTTTTTTATTGTTTATAATTATCAAATAACAATGGCGCTAAAGAGATTTCACATTATAAATTAATTAATTTTTTGGTTCATTTAAACCTTTTTTGTTTTTCATCACAGAGTAGTTTAAAAAAAATAACTTGACGTTTACTTCCGGGATGCGTCGTTAGGTAAATGATTGATGTGACATTAAAAAGGGCGGGAAAATGTGTTAATGTAATGTCAACGTGCAATTGATTGACTTACCCGAGCGCATGTCCCTTTGTTTATATCAAATATAGAAATCGGCGAACAACTAGACACGAGCGAACTGTTTTGAGGCGGCACCGTGTTAACACGAAACGCAAACGACCGGAGCCCCGCCTTGCAATATTGAAGAATTATCGAAAAAACAGCGCCGACTCACAAACATCGATACATTTAAGTAAGTCAGTATTATATTCTCACCTTTCCATAATTATAAATAATAAAATTATTGCTATTTTAAAGATTAATTTTTATAATTAATTTATTGTTATTTATTTGGAAGAGAAAGGGGGAGATGATACAATAGATACTTATATATATAAACTGTACCTTAACCTAATTCTGTACTCGGAGTATGAAAAACAAATCGCAGTGGCTTTATTATTGTTCTGCTTTATATTGAGTTGAAAGCAATAATTCTAATTTTGTAACTGTATATAATTAGTATTTGTCCGTTGCATTCGCAACAAAAAGGTTTTATCTTAAATAAATGTTTAATATGAGAATGAGTGACATCTCATTTTGTACGCATTCCAATTGAGTAAGAATAGATTAATGAGAATTAGTAGTTTTTTATGTGCTCGTTATTCCGTATATTGGGATTTTGAATTATTTCCTGTGGGTGATTCTGATTACCAGCAGGTGAGCATCCAGTTGGTTTAGTGACATGAATTAATATATCGATGTGCTAAGCTCTTCACTATGAGTGAGCAGTTGACCTCAGTGGTGCCTGCTCACGGCTCACGGCCTACACTATGTAGGTTGCGAGCTTACGACACAGCCTTTCACGACGTGCGCAGCCTCCGGTGATCTCACACACTCCAAGATCATTACAAATATTACGAGGAAGACGCTCGCCTGGTGATAACCTGCACCAATGAACACCTACACTGTTACACACTAAATCATGTTTTGCTAATTTTTAAACTAAGTAATAAATCTCATTACTGCGGTAGTTTCACTATCATACAAACCGGAACTGCGATGCTTATTACTAATAAAAAAAAGGTTATTACTGATAAAAGAGGTTTTTTTTTTTAATTGTCGTTCCCCTGCGTGTGTTGGGTCAGGGTCCTAGTTCATGCATACCAGTTCTCGCTTCCGTTCCGTTTTGCTATCAATCATTCCGCTAATTTCCATCTCGCTTTGATACCTCTCGCTGAGTGAAGACAGTCGTCTCGTCCTCTTTTCAATTTCCATAGGGGACCTAAGGAGCATACCATTTTCATTTTCATCGCTAGAAACATCAACATCAAAAATAACAACTTAAAACAATTTTTAACAATTTAAAAGCTCCATCAGTTTACAATTTAAAAGTGTCCCTTACTCTACCTTTTTATTCCCAGTTTTTTGTTATACATATCATTTTGTTTTTATTTATTTCTTTACCTTTTAGCAATTTAACATTTTATTGATGCGTCCGATTTTTATGTATAACGTCCTCTATTACTTTTTTAGCAAATCCTAGGAATATTCGACGACTCTCGTCTTCACTCATCAGAGAGATAAAAGAGGTTACCACCATCATAACTCGATGCCATTGTCAATGAACTACTATATTCTTGACATTAAGCTCAAGGTCACCACCAAAATTCTATTATATAAAAGTTACTGCTGGTAGGTCTCCGTTACTGACCGTTTAGGTACCATCGCTTTTCCTATTCCTACTGCCTAATAGTAACGTGCAAAAATTACTGTTTAAAAATGGGCGCAGTGTGATAGTGAAATTACTGCGGTAACGAGATTCAACTAACTTCTCAAAAAAAAATCGTAATAATTTTTTTATATATTCATGTTGTATACATGAAGAGTTGACTATTTGAGCTGATGGTATAGTCTATGGTGGTGAAGTGAATTAGTCTATTTTCTATACTAGGTAGGGTAGGATTAAGAAATAATTTTTTTGAATAGTAAGTCATTATCTTCTACAGTCGAGTTCAGTGGTGATGGTGATGGTGGAAATAACAACGTGGGTAGATGTGATATGTTTTTATTATGACGCCCTCAGTTCTTCCCCTTCCTGTTCCTGTACGGCGACGGCATCTTGAGGTGTACGGTGTTGACGTGCATCTTCATGGAGTTGGACTGGGAGAATGCCTTGCCGCAGTGAGGGCACACGTACGGCTTCTCCCCGGTGTGGACCTGCCGGCAAGCGGATTGCTAAATCTAGTGAATACACTACAACTGGATGCGGGGAGCTGGACATCAGGCATTCCTTGGGAGTGGTCAATCTCCAGCAGTGGAATGCTGCAGGCTGTTGATAAGACAAAAGGATACTGTACATGAAACCTCACCCCATCCCTCATGGTTGACCGATGATCTGGTGAAAGTCGCAGGAAGTCGCTGAAGAGGAAGAGATCTATGTCCAGCAACGACCAATTATGGACTCATGATGATAAGACAAAAAGTGAAAAAAAAAAAAATCTTCGAAATATGCCCTGCATCCTGAGAAGTCAGGGTTACGTGGAGATTATTACCCATTAAAACGACCTCGATGATGACAGGATCTTGTTTCGGAACAACCGCGTCATCTAACAGTATGCTGGTGGTAGTCCGTCCCGGAGACGGATTTAGACAATCCCCAACATTCCAGACCAGATCCAGCCATCGACTTACCACCAGTTTAGTCTCATTATGTACAATAAGACTGAAGTAGAAGAGGAGGCTACGGCTCTCCTCGTAGTTTCTATCATCACCGTCACAATAGCTGATTTAAACAGGTTCCATCCGGTCCGGTCCTCTAGGATCCTCCTGTCTTCAACCAGTTCCACTCACCCTGTCGTGCCTGTTCAGCGCCGCCTTGTGCTTGAAGGCCTTCGGGCAGTGGCTGCACTTGTACGGGCACTCGCCGGTGTGAGTGCGCAAGTGGATCTGCTCACAAACATCGTGTATAAGAACTACAACATCCGGCTTGGAGGACCAGTACTCACAAAATCACTGGATAACGAGATTTACCACCACAAATCTCCGTCACGTCTCACTACGTATTGTTGTAATGGTATTTTATTCTCATTACTAATGATATTACTGCGAGCAGCTACTGAGACTTAATGTGTCTGCTGCGAGCGCAATGTGGTGCTGCATCATCTTAACCAGCTCGTCTCGTCTGATTACTTATCATCAGTTAGAAACCGTACTTGCTTCTTAATCTTACTAAATAACTCATTCGACTAAGACAGAAATTGGCAACATTTTGAGTAGGAATAGCCAGAGAAGACTATTTCCAAAAAAAAATTTTTTTTTAATCAAAAATGTTTCGATCTTTATTAATCGATTCAAAATATATTTGGATTTTAAAAATTTAATTGTTTTTAAAAGAAAAACAAATAAGGATCCGCAGGTTACTGACCCCTGGTTTAAGATAGTGAAATTTTTAAATACTATGTGGTTTGTGCTAACCAAACTATACCATCAGATCAACACTCCACCACCTGATTGTTCCGTGGTGTAGTAAGTTCTCACCTGCAGCCGCTGGCAGACGCTGAACCTCTTCGGGCACTGGTTGCACTGGTAGGGCTTCTCGCCGGTGTGGATGCGCTGGTGGTAGCGCAGGGCGGCCTTCGTCTGGGGACGTGGTGGATTTAAAAAAAAAATTCCAATGCGGATAAACAGGAGTTACCATTAATTATTACCACGGTAATAACTATCACTTTGAAAGGATTGTTTAGGGGCTATTACCGCTGAAGCATAAGCATTAACGCATAGGATGGTGCTCTCCTTGAGACATAATGAAAGTCTCGTTACCGCGGTAATTGTACCATAGCGGCGTGGCGCTGGTAAGGATGGTATACACAGCACCACATTGCGCTCGCCTTGAGACATAATGTAGATCTTGTTACCGCGGTAATTTCAATAGCATACAGCACCATTCAAACCGGAAGAGTGTTTATCAGCTGTGGTGATACCTACCTAGACGTTCTTCAGCATCGGAGACCTACCACCAGTAAATAGATGTGCAATAGTCCTTCAAGCCGGATCGAGAGACGGTGAACGCTCACCATAGACTTCTTCCCGCAGAACTCGCAGACTACGCTCTCGGCTGAGGGTCGCTTGGCACCGCCTTTCAGCCTGGGCCGGCGCGCTGGCCTCGCCTGCTTCAGCCTGACGCCGAGGTGCACGCGCTGCTGGTGGATCGCGTGCGAGCGGGACGAAGCGAACGTACGCGAACACTGCAAACACCAATAGGTTACCCGATATCACAACCTGGAGTCAGGGGCTATCAAGAATAGGACTAAGGTAAACCCTGACAGGAGTCGGACTCTGAAAGCGTAGGTGGTCTCACTGTACATTGAGTAATCCCGGGGCAAGTATCAAGAGTTCTCGTATTCTGGAGAACAGCTCTCCCGGGATGTGCTCAGCAGTGCAGGCACCGGTGAGTTCCGTAGATATGTGGGTATAAATCCCACATAGCCCTGACTTCCTTCCACATGCAAAGTATCTTTTGAAGATATCCCTGAGATAAAGAAAGGGTTACCCAACACGAAGGATAACTTCCACATAAGGTATACCACAACCAACAATATATAATAAGTGAATAGAATTATGTATATGGTCAAACCAGTTTGGATAGATATCAGGTTCTTAAAAATCCTCTACCATATCAACGGTTCCATGTCCTAAAGATCACAAAATATATATCTTCCGAGTCGTATTCCCTCATAATTGAGTATCGTGGTCACCACATGCAGTGAACCACACGATGACTTAGTTATAATGTAGTGGTATTGCCTTCTTCATTCCACATAGCAGTCCGATAACGGATGATCATCACAGATATGTAGGTATCCTCACCATGTTCTCCTTCACCGTCAGAGTTCTTACTCACTACCTACAGAGTGTGAGGCTGGCGTTTAAATCACGGATATATATATATGTATATATTTATTGGTTAAGCTTTTGCTATCTCCAAAAATAGTGACTTGATCCAGACTTACATCTTTACAAGTGACCCTCTCATGGTGGCATCCGACGTGCTCCTTCAGCGCCTCTTCCGACGGTAGCCCTTCACCGCAGTAAGGACAGGGTCTGAAGATATGTGTTATTATATTGAAACTGGACAACAACAAAAATGATTAGGAAAGAGGGTAGAAGCAGAAAATCATGAATGTGTAACTATGAAAAATGTTTGGGCAACGAAAGAGAATCTTCAGGTTATTCCATTCAGGAATGAGCAGTAAGCCATCACATACAAAAGACTTACCACCAGGTGGCTGGTAAACCATTAAACTTTACTACTTCACCCACTCGTGTAAATTGTCTATGGTATACCATTCGAAGATAGCTAAACAAGATTTTCATCACGGACCAGTAGTCCCAATCACTTGTATTCCTTTGAGAACTCACTTCGTTACAGGATCACAGATGCCGCTCTTCGCTTCCTCCTGGTGTCTCTTCAACGCTTCAGGTTTAGCGAACTGAGCTGAACAGCACCCACACTGTGATGTCACCTTCTCCTCCTCCGGCTGCTGTACATACAAATTTCTTATTTGCACCTACCTACAATTGTTACCATCACCATGAATATTGGCATAGATACGTACTGGTAATTACAGATGTGGTATAACCTAGGCCAATGCCTAGGGTCCACAATTTTTGGTTCCCTAGACAATAATTTTGTTATTTTTATAACATTAAGTCTGGGATTATTATATTGCCTAGGGCTAGCTTAAGCCTTAGTCCAACTTTGCTGATCCTAATACAATGAAATATTTGGTCCTTCAAGCCAGATTACAATTCAATTATTTCCTGTAAAATCTTTCAATTAAAGAATTTGTTAGTTAAACTTGTTACTGGTAATTTAACATTTCAACATATAAGGCAACACTGCCGCTGTTTGAGATTATATGAGATTCTCATTTGGAGGGTAGAATTTAAGTCTACCTGCGTATTCTTATGCGCTCGCCTCATGTGCATCCTCAGCCCATACTCCCCGATGAAGGACTCCCCGCAGACCTCACAGGCGTTGTCTGAAGGATGGTGCAGGCGGAGGTGGGTGAGGTAACTAGTTGATTTCCTGGAATAGTTTTTATGATGAGCATTCTTATGATGAAGGAATATTTAAGATGGACCAATATGGACTTCACGGGACCAAAATAGGGAAGCCAAAATCACCTGCTTGTGGTGCAGCGTTCTAATCAACAAACAAGGCTCTGGTTCCTCACCAACTCACATTAGACCAGCATGATCTGAGATGGCTCAAATCCTCTGCATTATTGAGGGAGGTCTCTATCTAGCAGTTGACTGATGATGAGCCGTGGAAGTCCATCGGTTATCATTCTGATCACTATGTTCTCTATGTATGTGGATTGGAGACAGTATAAGAGAAGAAGCCTTTTCTTATATGGATAAACCCTGAGAAGAAAAGGAGATCAGTCTTCCATAATCTTCAACCCTTCACAGATAACAAATTACTCAAGTAACAGTTGAACCACTCACGTGAACGAAGCGCTGCAGATCTTGCAAGCGAATCTGAACCCGGTGTGCCATTTGCGATGTTCCTTCGCCCTGTGGCTGCAGGATGTTGTGGTCAATATCAATACACATGATAGCAACTTAAATTACCATAGTAGATGAACAGGCAGATGCATCACTTATGTATATACAAATATATAACATGTCTCATCCTCAATCTCATGTAATGTCGGACATGCTCATCCAGAATATTCCAGCAGGCATATGTTGGAAGAGAATGAGACGGAGGCACTACTGCTATTTAAATTCCTCTAACCAAACTCCCAAACGAATCATAAAATCAATCTATTCTCTTCTCCTTATATCTCTTTCCAAGATTCATCATCATCAGCCTTTTTCAATCCTCTGCTGGATATAGGCCTTCCCCAATGTCTTCCTCCAAATGCGGTCATCAGCTTATCACATCCACCCACTTCCAAGATCCCGATTTCAAGTGTTTTGGAAGAGACCTCAAAAGAACCCATCTATTTTGATTGATGGGTAAGTGTTCACCTGGAGCGTGAGACGTGGTCGCACAGCTTGCAGAAGTACTTTCGCTCGTGCGAAGCGGCGACGTGAGCTCGCAGCAGCCGCGCCTCCGGCGACCGCACCAGGCAGATGTCGCAGACGAAAGGACCAGATTTCTGTGAAGGTTACCATAACCACGCTACAATAACATCTAGATACTGAACTTATCAGGTTAACAGGGTATAAGAAGACAAGAGTTTGAATTACAATATGCTGCTATACTCCATCTCCTTTCACTGTTTTCACTTCCAGCCACTGTCTGATATAGTGACGGGGTTAACTTTCCTTATCTCTTTCCTCCATCATCATCAGTCATCTGGCATTCTCTCATATCTCTTGACACTACATATTTAGATCTACCTGAGACTTCAATGCAGGAAAGCTGCAGTGGGAAGTTTCCAACATATTCAAACATCCTTCTCTTTAAATGGCTTAACCATCCCAGTCTACTCTCGAGCACCCACACTTTAATGCTAAATATACCTTAATTCACATGTATTGAAGTCATGAATTTATCGAAATACTTTTCTGTCTAATTGGTTTATATATGAACCCCAAAATCCAAAACCATAGCCAAAGAGTTTTATTTGAAGTCCAGCTGATTGTTGATTGAAAAACTACCATGGATTTAGTTCAGCTCTTAGATCTGTAATAACTTGTTTACTTAAGCTAAATTTGTAATTATAATCATAACTCACCGGATCATGCCTCATCATGTGATTTTTGTATGTGGAATCATATATAAAGCCTTTGTAACACAGATCGCATTTGTGAAAAGAGTTTAAATAGTTGTAAGAAGTCTTCCTCGCTTCAATTTCTTCCTTCTGTTGTTTCTTTGTTAATATAACAACTTCCACATCCTCCAGCTCCTCATTCTTATCATGGTCACTATCCCCTGCGGCAGGTAAATCGAAACCATCAAAATCCTGCTCATTATCTCTGGTCTCTGTTTTAACGGCTAAATCATCAAATTCTACTACTGCATCGTCTTCCACATTTCCATCAATTCTCTCAGGTACTTCTTGAAATACTTCATCTTTTATGGTTTCATCTGTATTCATTATTTCTTCTACTTTGATCTGCTCATCCATAGAGTTGTCTATGGTTATTGCGCTGGTTATAGTACTGTATGGTAATGTTAGATTGAGTTCTTTACTGATAGACTGCAGGTAATCCAGAGATAGCTGGAAAGAACATAGCTTTCGTAAATATGTAATTATTTTATCTTAAAAAACAGGTCTTGCCAGAGATACTAAAGACCATGCTGGGTACATGGAAATTTGGTATATGCAGTAAGTTGTATTGTAATTAAAAAAAAATGTTTGAATTGTTTTCCCATGATACAAAAAGCTTAATTTATAATCAAAAAATTATTTAAATGGGAAAATTAACGATAAATACAGAAACTATTAAAACTGCACAAACTCATGATCAGGAATTGAACTATAAAGCTCTGTATTCCAAAACAAGCAATTAGTCGTTAAACCATAAAAGCTATTTAAGGAAACAAAAGCAACAAATTCAAAAGTAGAGCCTCTGAATTGTAAATATTTAAAAACAGTACCACTCTTTGTTCCAGTATTGAGTACTTGAGGAATTCATTGGTATTGCAACACTTCTCCCTGAAAGAGACACTCTTGAGCAGCATGGAACTGCAGTAGCTGCAAATATAATGAGGGAGGCCATCGTGCTCCAATACCTGAAATAATATTATCAATTTATTTCTTGTGTGAACCCCTTCAATAAACATAAAAAAAATACATTTATTAACATATATATTTAAAACCTGCTATGAGCATATTTTATTATTGTATAATATACTATTTTCAAAGTTTTCAAAATGTAGACTGGGCTGTATGAACAAAATTCTTAGCGCTACATTAAGAAAAAATCGATTGTCTTCAAACTGAAGACTTCCCTAAATAATGTTTCATTATTTATTTTTATAATTGGTTAACGATAATTAAAATTCAGTGCAATAAATACGATTATACTTGACTGTATTAATTAATTTAAAAATAATATATACGAACTTGTGTTCCAGTTAGAATTTCAAATGGCTCCGCCAATCTGTGCTTAAATATATTAAATAACTTAATATTATTAGACAGGCAAACGCGACAGGCTAAAATGTCTCCCATCACGTTTATTTACTTTTTTACACTTTTTATATTTGAATATTCGTTAACAAATATAAGTGAAGTTGTTCGCATTTGAATTGTTTACAAATATTTAAATACACAGAGCAACATAAAATAGAGACTAATAGGAATGATTAATATCGAAGTTACACTACAACAACATGGCGGCCCTCCTTCCTCTGTCATAGTCTCCATAATAAATCTAGTGATGTGATATTCCCGCCATCCACGACTCCTTGCGGTAGGACCTGCATGGTGGACGCAAAATATATTTCATTGCTAAATATTTATATGCTTGTTTTATTGACCGCGCTATTTATTAAATTAAAAAAAAAAATATTTAAAGATGATATTCAAATTAATTAAATCCTATAAAGGTTATCGATAATTACAAAACTGCTAGTAGAAATAAAGAAAATCATATTTTTATAAGGAAGGACGATAATTTAGTTATCGTAAGCATCAGAAGCATGTCGGTTTATTTTTTCAACAATATCTTAGAATTAGTCTTATCAAAAGACGGCGTCTGCGTTTTTACTTCGTACGTTGACTTTTAGATCGCTGTTTTTTAATAATTAATAATAATAGTGATCCGCTGTTATCTTTAATAACAGTCGTATTATTAAAAAGTTTTTATATCAAAATATCACATAAATGAAAATTATTTGGCTTAGACCTGTGGTAATATTAACCGAAATCTTTTCTGGATTTTGAGAATTTTTTTTCTGTATAAATAGTTATATCATTAGTAGTAAACTTATTAAAAAAATTGTGGTAAATTTTTTTTTGTATGGCAATATTAGTTAGTACCTGGCAACAATTAAACTGACAAAGCGGCGCGCCATATTGTTTTCAAATCTTTCATCGTTTGCTATGTTGTGTGTATTGCTATTTTGAGTGATGTAAACAATTTTATTAAAAATGGATAACGATACAGAAAAATGCAAGGACGACATCAAAACAGGAGACGAGGTCTCAGGCACGATCTGCCGCTGCTGCTTGTCCAAGGACAGGCGTGGTAATAATGTTTTACCGTACAGTGGGCTATTTTTCGATTTAGCCGGTGTTACGGTTAGTTAACATTCTTTTATTTATGTCTGTGATTAAGAATAAAACAGCTGCAAAAACTTTTTTTGTGTGTCCGCTAACAATTATGTTTTCCCTTCAAGCCCTTTCAATTTATTGTTTTGGTGTAACATATTTTAATTTATAATATTTCTCATTAACAACAATATATATGCAAAAGCTTATGAATTGAAAGCATTT
The DNA here is from genome assembly GCA_018246255.1 of Pachliopta kotzebuea. Taxonomy (NCBI): domain Eukaryota; kingdom Metazoa; phylum Arthropoda; class Insecta; order Lepidoptera; family Papilionidae; genus Pachliopta; species Pachliopta kotzebuea. Next base: position 225 of record DWLS01006560.1, on the reverse strand, counting down.
TAATTCTTATCAATAATACAATAGGGCTGTTTTAATTGAAACGTAGTTAAAGTAACTTTTTATTTAACACATGATAGATAGATAGATAAAAACATTTATTGTTACCACAAAAACACACACACCACATACAGATAGACAGATATAAGACTTTATGCACAATAATATTATGACTTACATTCTATGAGATAAATACACATAAAATATAATTGTGTGCGTGCTGCAGCG
>DWLS01006559.1:0-11507 GCA_018246255.1 Pachliopta kotzebuea | reverse complement strand
TAGAAATTTACAGGAAATCAATATCAGGTAAGTAGGGGGTCTACACAACACGGAAAAACATGGCAAGGGGTCTACGATACAAAAAAGTTTGGGGAACTCTGCGTTAGTCTATATATTTAAAAAGTAAACCGCGGGCGTGGCTCTTTAGCCTGTTTTGTTTGCGCGCCGCACAAAGGCGGCGGCGCCACTGTCTTTGTGTTCCGAACAATACCCGTTTGCGCGCGCAGACGATTCCCCTTAAACTTTTAAAAACAAATTAGTGGAGATGATTTATTACCCGTCGGTGTTGCCAAACTTTTTGTTTCTTTCGTTAGTGACGTGAAAGTACAGCCGTAATACGTACAAACGAAATATTAAAACAATTTTTTTAGTTTACAGTTTAACAATCGTTAGTTATCACAATAAAGGCGGTATTTAAATGTATTCGCACATCTATACCGTACATGATGGTATACGAGCTTGTGAACATAAAATACATTGATACCTGTATGCTAAGTGAAATATATTAAACGTTAACAGGGGGACATTAATTCTATACATTCATTGACATAACAACATAGTGTTTACAATGTTTCATAGCCGTCATAGCATAACAGTACCTATGGTAATTTTCTAGTAATTTTCCCGATATTTAAATTGTAATCGATATTTTGTAGGACGAGGCGATAAGACGAAATCACCTGATTGTAAGTGATACGCCTGCCCATAATATGGCATACACAGCAGCTTGTGCTCATCGCCTTGAGACGTAAAGTAAGTCTCGTTACCCGAGTAATTTCAATAGTATACAGCACCCTCCAAACTGGAATACAGTAATGTTTACACATTACTATATGATGGTAGAAATAGGAGCTGCGGTGTTACTTAACTAGACGTCAACGGAGAACTACCGCCTCTAGTATAGTAGTCTGCCGGATATCATCTCTATGTATCAGCGCAATTCTTATTTCTGTTGATAAGCAGTAGTGTGCGAACATTGCTATGTTCTAGTTAGAATAGTGTAGTAGATTGTTGAAGTAACATTAAGTGGATGGTCTGTTTAGTCTCTTCGTTTTATCGTTATCGAATAGCATTGATAGTAAATGTGCATCCCTACTACATTACAAAAATATCCACCGAGTGGTCTGTTCGCGTGCTATATCTCAATTTGATTGTGCTCCCAATAGGAATATAATTCGTGTCGGACGGTCGTGCGACCAGACGCGATGGTCAACGCTGATTGTCCGATGGTGACACGGCGGACCTTGGTCTGTTGCAAAACTTTACCAAAAGTAACTATGACATCGGAAAACAACAATTGTTAACATACGTAACATTAAAAGAAATCATGTTTGGGTAATCGCGTAATATTATATCTATGTAGATGACGTGATATGGATATAAGAGACCCACACAACAACTAACTTTAATCTCACCAGCTCGTGGTGCAATCTGCTAATCAACAAAAAGGCTCTGGCTCCTCTTCTACATACACTAGGCCAGTGTGTCAGTCGTTGGGGTAGACTTATGTCCAACAGATATTAGGGACAGTATGATTCAATTCCTGGGACTGGCTATGCGTTAGAGGTCGCGATTTTGTTCCGAATGGAGATCCCGTGACATCTTAAAACGCTGAGGACGACCACCAAGAGAGTTTTAGTAGGTAAAAATCTTCACATAACCTTGACTTCGACTCAGAAGTCAAAGTATCTTTCGAAGATTTCCCCCCCCCCAAAAAAGGCATATGTTCAGCAGTGGCCGTCTATCGACTGATGATGATGGTATAACAGTTTAAACATTTTCACATTCGCGTTTTCCATTTAAAAATCTCACATCAATCCCATTTCACTACGTCGCCTATTCGAAACTAATGATACCGATGTGTGGTGATGGAAAAAAAACTGATTCCAACTGAGCGCTCAGTGGGGCTCAGTCCGTAATGAGCGGCGATGGGGCACCGTAATTGGAGCACGCCGGTTCTCTCGCCTTCACACGTTTTTGCCGACACATCAATCATGCCGCCATCAGCTCGGAACCGCTGACTCCTGCTCCACAAAGAACTAGTGACAACGCCGTACAGACTAGTATCACTCTAATATTGGAAAGTGGATAGTTAGAAAAAACTATCATTAAACGACTTCCTATATCTTTGCTAAGATTACGAGAAGTCTTGCTATTGGTAGGAGACTAAGTAGGCCCCTCTGCAGCTCCTATTTCTATCTCCAAATAGTAATATGCAATTTGAAGGGTGCTGTATGCTAGTGAAATTACTGGGGTAACGAAACTTAACTAATGTCTCAAGGCGACGTCCGCAATGTGGTGGTGAGTATACCAACCTAACCAGCTCCATGTTATGGGCAAGCGCATCACTTACCATCAGGTGAAAGCCTTGCTCGTCTCGTCGCTTCAAAAAACAATAAAAAAAACTTTACTCAGGAACTGTGTAAGTGCTGCAAGTAGAGGGTCTCATTTGAAGTTTGCTGCTCGTTATATTTTCGTTATTTATTTATATACTATGGCTATCACATATGGTGATATCATTCACCAAATTTAATAATACTGTAGACAATTTTAACTTCTTTAAACCACCAACTGATATAGTTTAAGGTACAGTTTACTCAATGGAAAATTATACGTTTGTTCATACTATGATTATCTTTACCTATAGCGCCCTCTAGATATAGAGACTTACCTGTATTTCTCTATATACTATCTACATTAATTTTTAGTCTGTCAGAATTTTATTTATATTATCAGGAACTAATATTAACAAGATATACACGATTTAATAAAATATATGGATCAGTCAATGAAAATTAGTTTATACCCAAACATTGACTCTTTTCGCAAATCTTAGCCGCTGTATCTTCTTTATTATGATGCGAAGCTTTTGTGGTGTTATCTGTGGTGCGATTTAAATCTCTTCGCCTTGAGTAAGTCCAATTGCTAAGTAATTGGGAGCACTGCCGGTTAAGTTGCGGACTGATTGTTAAAATACGCTTAGCCGCCGGTGATGTTGCTGGGATCCGTGCTGAGCGCAGCGCTCTCCTTTACTAACGATTCATTTCCGATTCAAATACAATGACCGATTCTTTTTGCTCTGAATTGAGTAAAGCGTTCACCTGATTGTGAGTGATACGCTTGCCCATAAAATACAGGCCTAGTTAAGGTGGTCACAGTGATACAACACGTTCGTTGCCTTGATAGATGCTAAGTCTTTTTACCTCAATGATTTCACTAGCATATAGCAGCCTTCAAACTGGAACACAGTAATGTTTGCACTAATTACTATTTTGCAGTAGAAAAATGAGATACCTAAGCGACAACGGATAGCTATCACCAGTAAAATTATATCAAAAGCCATTGTTTTGATTACATTTGATTCTTTGACGTGATATTAATGTTTGGAGTTCATTGATATTAGAAGCTAAGGTAATAAGAAGTCTTAAGTCTACGAATGTATGTACTGTGGTGTTATATAAACATAGTAAACGCCACGTCACCACGATCCGGCGTATATCTTACTGCCAGATGGACGTGCATCTCGTATGGAATGATGTTGACGACGACCAGTCCTAACTATTCAGAGCGGCATGCATAATCTAGAAATTAACAGGAGGCATTGTCCACGGGCCAGGTCGTTAGTGAGTCGCAAATAGGACGGAGCGTGCCAAGATGTGAGTAATGACACCATTTGAACGGGCCACGGCAGACTGATGGGATCGCAATTGGCACAAAGTCAAGGATACGTGCGCGGGGACGCACGCTGAATATACGACGGTCTATTTAAAAGACCACTTTATGTAACTCGTGATAGCCTAGTGGTTTGAATGCTGGCTTTACACTCCGAAGGTATCGCGTTAGAATCCGGCCTGCACTAATAAATTTATCAATTTATCTGCAGTTAGTATAACACCAACTAATATCACGTGCTCTGACGGTGAAGGAGAACATCACGAGGAAACTTACATATCTATGTGATGACCATCCGCTGGACTAGTATGTGGAATGGAGAACGTAATGCCAACACCGCTACATTATAACTGACAAGGAAGTCGTTGTGTGGTTCACTACACATGATGACCACGACCCTCAGTCATGAGGAAATACGATTTAGAAGAAGAAGTTTTCAGCAACGAAGATCTACCAAGAGCCGTGATACCTAGCAGTTTGAACGCTAGCCTTCTACTTCGTAGGTACCGAGTTTGAATCCGGTCTGCACCAATAATTATTCAACTTAGATGCTGTTAATATAACACAAACTAATATCACGTGCTTTAATGTATCAAAACGAGTGGCTATGAAAATTAAAAAAAAAAAACGGAGATCTACCACCAGTTAAATTCCAATAATTCTTCTGAAGCTGATGATGTAATAATGTAGTTTTTTATCAGTATTCAGTTAACGCTGTTCGTTACCGGGTAATGCACGAGGTGCCCAGCGTTGTCCGGGTGTCCGCAACATCCTGCGACAGTTTCCCTGCCTCTTGCACAATCCATTGTGCCGGCAGTTCTGTTCCACTTGATGCAAATTGCTCTAACGCAATCCAAAGCAAATTTTAAAACAATACGATTCATTCGGGTCGACCTTATTCGGTATTTCTAAAGCAAACGAGATAATCGATTTCGTTTGCTTTTATCGAGATTTGTTTTATTTTTATTGTAATACATCAACTGATGATGTTAAATTGAATATACTGGCAATAGCTCTCTGTTGCTTAGCTTTGTTATCTCGGGCTATCAAGAATAGAATTAAGGTAAGCCCTGCCTTTTGTGTTAGGAGCTCTCACCGCGATGTGCTCAGCAGCAGTGCAGGGAGACACCGATGAGTTTCGTAGGAAATCCCAGGGTCTTCCGCAATGCACTGAGGATGACCACCAAGGGGGTTTAGTGTATAAAAATCTCAATACAACCTTGATTTCTCTTAGAAGGTAAGATATCTTTCAAAGATTCACTCCTCGATAAAAAAAGGGCCCTGCGAGTTGAATGAGACCCCGTAAATCCAACTAGAGTAGATTTATGTAAAACTCTTGTTGGATATATATATAGTTCATAAATAAAGCAAACATAGAAATAATTGCTATTTTTTTTTATAAAAGTAGTACAGAAGAAATCATGAAACTGCGCTAAAAACGGATCAAGAAATAAAAACTTTGTATCGGCGTTGCGTGCCGATCGAATTATCGACGTGTATCTCCCGGACACAGCGGCCGCGAACGGACGGACACATTATCAGCTCTGTCAGCCTTGTTGCAGCGACCCTAGGGTCTAAATCACAACAGTCAACTGCACGAATAATTTGTTGGAACTGTGGATGAATAGACTCCGAGCCGGAAATAGAAGCAATTACCGCCAATAACTCACCATCACGGATTGAAGGAATATTTGGTTTAGTTTCACACTGCCGTTGTTATCATGTACTTTAATAATAATTATTTTTAATACAACTCTTTCTTTAATTTCTTAACTTTTATTTAATTTGGTTAAAGAGGGTAAAAATATACTAAGTTAGAGGTGAAAAGGCGGAGTTTATAACCCAATATAAGAATGATTATGATAAATAATGAAATTACACTGTAGATGATGATTTAGTAGAAGAACAAAAATCACCGACACATCACTAAGGATTGCTAGACTTAAGAGGCAATAGGCAAGCACATTGCTAGGACTGATGACTGATGGGCAGTAAGGTCCTGGAATTGCAGATGCGTATATATAAACGTAGTGCTGCGAGACCCTTACAAGGTAAGTCGATGATCTGGCGAAGGTCGCGGGAATCCGCTGAATGCTTACAGGGCAGGGTTGATCGGAGCGGAGATATTTCGGGGACGGGGGACATGTCTAGGAATAGGTATTATTGGCTGTTGATGATGATGGATATGATTACTAAGTAGTTGTGATGGATATACCTCTTACCACCATAAACAACCTGTTCGCTTCTAAGCACTACGTATTTATTAGTCCAAGCTATGACAAACCAGTTTGTATTGAATTGGTAGGCTTTAAACCTTTCTGATGATCAACAGCTCCTGTTTCCGGTGAAGGGAAACACAATGAATAACATGTTCCAAGAATAGTATTGAACATGTGTCAACCACCAGCCCGCGTTACCACATTAACAATACAGAATAATCATTTCCATAAAGTAGATTTACCTTAACATAATAAAAACTTACTTTTTTCCTTGTAAACGATCGTTGCACTTAAATAACTTAATAAAAGTCAACACTTTAAGCCACAATGTAGCCGTTTTCGTGTCGATTATTAATATTAGTGTTTTAAAATTTAGATGAACTTTATTTGACGCTGTTTAAAAGGATGTTGCATCTCATTAACTTCGCTTTAGCACGCGATATTGATTCCGAGTGTAATTGTGGTGACCCAACTGTGGTATTACCAAGTACATATTTTAATATACAGTTAATAATTACCGTACCGTTTTGATGTTATTTCGCCGATAAATGAATATTCCTTGACCGATTGATATATACTGTATTGATTAAAGCGAAGAATGTTTTGCTATAGATTTACATGGAACTTTGTCGCTTATCACAAAGTTAGTTTTTAGTAATAACTTTAATTGTTTTTAATCTTTAGCATTTGTTTGTCCTAGGCGATGTTCACAGGTTTATAAGGTCCCGTACGATACCTCACAGGGTCTAAACCAACCTCACCTACTCGCTGTGCAGCCTGCTAATCAAGAAACGATACTATGGCTCCTATTACCTGCATTGGACTACCGTGGTGGGAGATGGCATAAATCTCATAAAAATCAAAGATTTCAATTAACAAAAGTCTAATATGAATAGTATATAAAAAAGTTTTATTATAGCCAGCTCGAACACAACGTTATTGCAATAGATGTGTAGTATGGGGGTGTGTAGCAAAAGGAGATCGAAAATCCCTATCCAAACTAAATCAAATGTACCTCAGGAATTGAACTCAGAAATTCTATGTATCAAGCCAAAATCTCCACCAATGTAAATAAATGTTGTGAAACAGTAGTGTAGTCGAAACCGTAATAACTGAATCACTAAAATGCAAGTTATAGTTATGTATTATACGAGATCTAGTACTCAATCATGTAGATTCGCTTCGGTTTGGATTACACAAATTGTCGTTAATTGGTTTGGTTTTTAACCTTCGAATAGAAAGAAGGTTGCTGCGAGTTTAACACTGGATATATCTTTAACAATGTATATATATAAGTCAATACAATGTATTGACTTATATACCTGGGATAAAATTTCTTTGCTTTTAAGCTGAGGACTTGATTGTTAATATTCCCAGCAGTTCTGTTCTAGGATCTGATTGGGATGATTTAAAATTCTAAATCCTCAATATGTATGTAAATGCTGCACGAGCTGTATCGCCAGTGCGAATAGAGCTGGAGTCCTTGATATGAATATTGGAGAGTTGTGGAATCGGCGCGAGCCGTTTCAATTTCCACCTCATTTCCTATTCGATAATTATTGTTAATAATTCATACAACGCCTATTAATTGCGAACTGGTTACTTATTTCTGAAACGTTATTTACAATAACTAATTACTTTGTTATAAATAAAAACAATTTTGATTTTTTAATCGCTAATTAACTAAACAGATTAGACTCTATATTAAAACGTACTCAAGTCTAGTCTCTAGATGTCATGAATTTTTCGTTAAATATACGTTCATGGATAATTGTACGGATCCATGGGTGGTGGAATGATGTGATTGGAGACCTTCGGATGGTGATGATGATGATGATGTTTATATATCCTTACCTTGCAGCCCTCGCATGTAAAGGCGCCGAAGTGGAAGCCCGCTGCTGGCTCGCCGCAAACCTTGCACTTTTGGTTCATCTGTAAACAAATAGAAAAACATTAATCATTTTGATTTTCTTAATTTATCATTAATTAATTTTAACTTCGCACTTTTAACTTTTACTTATTTTATAACTTAAACTTTTGTATTTTAATAGTTTTAGTTCATAACATAAATGTTATGTGTAAAGAAACAGTAATACTGTGTGAAGGAAGTAAGAGTGTGACGAGATGAAACTACTGAGCTAAGGAGACAGAGCTTCACAAGGTTATGAAGACAGCAGTGATTAAGCTAGGATATTTTAATTGACTATAATAAGCATGTGATAAAGGATTATCAGCTTATTGATGATAGGTCTCTGTTGTTGGATGTTTAAAGTAGGTACCACTGCAGCAAATATTCCAGCCGATAAATAGAGATGTACTAACATTACTGTTTTCCGGTTTGAATGGTGCTGTATGGTAGTGAAATTACTGGGGTAACGAGGTGTAACTACTTATGTCTGGAAGGAGGTTAGCGTAATGTGTTTATACTATGTCAACCAGCGGCATGTTACCAAGCGTATCACTTACCACCAGGTCAACGTCCTGCTCGTGTTGTGGAATTAATAAAAAGGGATGACATACTAGCGACGGTGCTGACGGTCTATGAGCTCGACATAGTCGCCGTTATCGGTCCAAGTAAATGAGTTCGCAACTGAAAACCGCCACAGAAACCCAATTCAGTATTAATATGCCGTGACCGAGATCGGCAATTTTCCAATCAGTCATTTAGTTGTTAATTTCGAGGACCACGGCGCATGTTATTGGCTGAGTTTTGCGATAAATTTTACACCGATAAATTCTAAACGCAATTTTAAACCAATTTTTTTTCCTATGCTCAAACACCATGTACTTTGATTTAGCGGCTACCCGTAATTATATATTCGTAGTTACAAAATGACAGCAGTCAAATAACTCGCGGTTCTGCTCTTTTTATCTGTGCAATCGAAATGCAGATTAAAAAACTAAATTAGTATATTCACAATTCAATTATTACTAAATTTCTTTGTCAAGCATCTAGCTGTTATATAGATGTATATATCTATTATATTTATGGAGCCTAATAGTATTTTGGTAACATTACTCCATAATAAAGTTGGGGCGAGACATTAGCACGAGGAGAATCATCTCTGATGAGTGAAGACAGAAGACTAGTCTCTTTCTGAACATTCTGGACGTACTGCACCTGCAGCCTCAGTAGTATCCTAAACGCCTCATTATTTTAGAGTGGAAGGTCGATGTTTGACCGCCGTTTATAACAAGTCCAAAGACTTTATATTTAAACTTATATTATTGCAATGAGAATCTTCGAGATGTCTTCATACTGCTCGTGTGCAGCAGCGAGTCGCAGAAAGCAATTAACAATAAATCCTTTAAACGGCGCCGTTATATTAATATAGTGTTATATTCGAACCTGAGACTTCTGTATACATATAAAAAACCATATATTTCACTGTTGACTTTATGAATTCATTGCGAAATAACTAAAAATAAAGTCTGGATTCTTTTATTTATAGAGTTCTTTTTTACGTTCACAAATTTTAAAACTTATACTAAGGATTAGTTTTATTTACGTTTATTATCTTTTGCACTATTTCTTTTCCGAATTTTAAAAAAATACGGCGATGACGCTCATCACTCATCAGAGAGGCGATGCTACCAACATTTATTTCTGCGTCGGTTCCCTCTTTCCCAAATAAGGGACAAGAAGTGATAAAATAAAGCTAAACTATATGACACAAGAGAGAGGAGAAAGCCGAGGGATAAAGGATGAGAAGAATTTGATTTACCAACGCCTGTTTACGTTAATACAATAACAGAAAAAAACTTCAGATATAAAAAAATCATAATATAACAAAGCAATTACAGGTAAATACAACACTCGTAAACAAAATTATTCACTAGCAAAAAAACCAAGTTGTGTTAACTGACAATTATTAACTGAACACAGTATAATATTTATTTCAAGAGACTCAAAGAAGAATGAATATTCAGTCTCATTTGTTGTCTCCTTCTATATTCCGTTTCGGCGGGAACTAGTCTCTTTCTGATTGGTTAATAGTTATTGCCTGTTGATTGGTTCCTTTCACAAAGCCTTTTAGTTTCTATTAGCTTCACAGAGGGCGCAATTAACAACACTTTAGTTCCATTTAGATTTGCAGATGGCGTTACTGGCGCGATTGGCAACAGTTGACTTAACACATTCAGTGCCACATAAATATATTATCTATAGAAACCAATTATTTTAAAATCTTATTTTGTCAATATACATGTAAACGATTGATTATATGTGATAAATGAATGTTTGTCTTCTTTAAAAAAAAGAAAATGTATTGACTGTTTTTCAAACCTGAGTTGGAGACACAACTAATGGCCTTACGTACTCGGATCCGAGTGTTTGGTACTCAATGTGTTAAGAAAATACTGCTATCAACTATTCAAAAAACAATTCATTAATATCTGTTGGAGCTTGGTAGGAGAGATGGACAGAGATATATATGGGAAGAGAAAGGGAAGATAATTCTAACTAGAGTTCCCCAAACTTTTTTGTATTTTAGACCCCTTGGCATGTTTTTCCGTGTTGTGTAGACCCCCTACTTACCTGATATTGATTTCCTGTAAATTTCTAACTGTAGTGAAGTTCAGTGTTTTCAAGATTCAGGTAACGAATAAAAGTATTTGTCCCACATTCGTATTTATAAAGTGACGAATTGAACAAGTCAGTGAAGGCAGCGAAGTTCTGAGACTGCGACTCAAAGATTTTTACAGGTTAAAAATTAATTGCGACCACAAAGCGAATACCAACATCCTACAAATTACACAATTTTATAAACATATATAATAAATTCTTTTACTTCATAGGTACTTTTATAAATAATGTATAAGTTTTGATATTATAAGATAGTATGATGTAAGTAAATAGGTACTATCAGTGAATGTGTTGAGATCCACTAACGTGGACTCTTTTTCATTTCATGGATCTCCAAATTTTTTCCCGCTGACGTAGACCTCTAGGGGTCGATGTAGATCACTTTGGGAATCACTGATTTAAAGTATCGGTGGTTTACATAAAATGCAGTGATTTGGCGTAGTATTAACTCTGCCCGCGAGGTATGCGCGGCGACAGAGCGGCGGGGCCTAATCAGATGCGGCGGCGAGGCGAGTCCCCAGTGAGAGCGGGCCGCGCCGACGGTAAATCACGCAGCGTGATCCCCGCCCGCTCCGCTTATCGCCCCGCTCATCGGCCCGCTCGCCGCTCTAAATTAGATCGAACACGATCCCTTACAAGAGGTCCGGACTGTCGCGGGCGGGCGATGTCACGCGGTGATTTGTCGTTTTTATGATATCGCTTCTTGTTTCGAGTTTGATTTACTTTTAATGGCCGACTTTATAAATAATAAAAACCTATAACCATATATTATGTATCTATATTAAATATATTACATTTAGTGTCTAATTTAATATTATTTTCATATGTTTTCTTCAAGAAAAGAGTAAAGAGTGAATAGGTATTTGCTAGGTTAATGCGCTTTACCATCATAGACCATATCTTCACTTAACACCAGGTGAGATCGTGGTCAAGCATTAACCTATACATAAGTACAAAAAAATGTATTATCACACAACTTTTACTTTAACTGCTCCATGCACCTACCTCATCACATGGCATTAAGTCCGCCT
>DWLS01006558.1:0-11508 GCA_018246255.1 Pachliopta kotzebuea | reverse complement strand
TTGTGGTCGCATATCTTCTAAGCAAACATAGTCTAGTCGTACATCCTTAGCTGGGTGAGGCGCTTCTGTGTAATGGAATGGACCTTTTCTTCGATCGTTATATCCCTAACGAGACCACATCTATTATCTGTATTTACATGTTCAAGATCTTAAGTACATTTGGAGTAATATTCACATTCAGCCTCATTGAAATCGGATGGTGAGTGATACGCTTGCCTATAACACGGCGCTGGTTAACATGGTATACACAACATGACATAGTGCTCATCAAATTGATATGTATTAATTTTCGTTACCACAGTAATTTCAATAGGGCGATGTAACCCTTCAAAGTGTATCATAGTAATGTTTGTACAGTAGTTTGTCAGTTGTAATAGAAGCTGCGGTGGTACCTAAACGGACTAGAGTCCGTTTAGGTACCACCTTTTTGGTTGTTAGAACAACAGGAACTTATCACCGCTGAACATATCTTTACTCTGAACGGGGCTGAGCTATATACATGGAAAAATCCTTAACACATGTGTCCCACTTGGTAGTGGTGCTCGCAGCACGTGTGACGTGAAATAAGTAACGGTCAAGTAGCCAGGAGCTCGCTTGGAAAATTTTTCAAACGGGAAATATGCAGCCAATAGTTCCTACGCACAGAGTAACCCGTACACAGTGCAAACAGTGCAAATTTTTATTATTTATATTAACTACAAGAAGCACAGGTTCAATCCCGAGTTCAAGTTTTCGTTGCAAAAGAATATTCCCAGCAAACCGAGGTCTATAAGTTAAGGTAACTATTTACCATCAGGCAGACTATATACTTGTTTGCCACTTTAGTGGTATATAAAAAGGTATTTCAGAATCAATAGATTTTACGGTCTTGTGACATCAACCAACCTTCACCTAATTAACATTATGAAAAAATGGTGTTAACTCTCTACTTAAAGGAGAAGACTTGAAACTCAGCAATGGAATATATAGAACGTTAAGTCAAAAATAAAAATAAATGTACTATTTTGAAGGAACACTTTTAATATGTATAATTGGATGAAAACCAAAACAGTACAAGAATAATACGATAAAAATTTAAATAGAGGAATTAAATTAAAAATCCAACAAAATAGATTAGTACATAGAAAATAGTACAGTAAGTGTAAAGAGGATCTGAATAGATACGAAGTAGAACTAGTGTTATTACTAGGAGTTACAAATGATATCCCTGTAATGTCGGGTTATCAAGAATAGCACTAAAGTAAGCCCTGCCTGTCGTAGAAGTCGATTAAAACGGTTTTTGGCTTTGAGGATGGGGGCTCCCACTGTCCATTAAGTCCGGGTCAAACAAAGTACGAAGTGGTCCCTTAATTTGTCATAGCATACTGCTTATACTCGGGAGGGCAACAGCTCTCCCCTGGATGTGCTTAGCACATTCACTGCCTTCGAAATAATGGGAAGCGATACCTGGGGGAACCTATTTTTTCAAGGCAAATTTTGATTAAGTTTATAGGAATATTTAAAAATATAGATGAATGTACACGGTTATTACTATTATTTTAATAAGTAAGTAAGTTAACTATAATGTCAGAGTGACCGCGTAAAACAACGTACAATCGCTTTAAACACTGGTGGCTTACTGACTGCTAGAAGATAAACGTGCCGCTCGCTCGGATCCGAGTGGGACGCGCCGCTACAATAGTCCCTCCCCACTCGGATCTGAGTGGTTGGCATTGAATGTGTTAGCAGCAGTGTAAGACACCGGTGAGTTCCGAAGAAGATCCCGGAGCCTTCCACAACCACCGAGGGGATTTTAATGGGTATAAATCCCATTAAACTCTAACCTCCAGAAGCATGTAATCTGTAGAAGATTTTCGCCTACAAAAAAGGGGGTATATGAAATGTTCTTTCGACGCGCACAAAATGGTGCAGTGTTAACATCCTTATGCGTTGAGTTAATAAAACCGTCTGTAGTATAACTACTCTGTATAGATCGAATAGCGTCTTACAGGCCGCTCCGCACGTTGTGTTGGTGATTGTCTGGTGGCAACGACCGGACAATAGCGAGGGTGGTGCGCTGAGGAATAATCCCAGCTCGGCTGTCACCCTCGTCACGAAGGGTGCGGCCGCAAACTCCTCCGCAGCCTTCCATAGTTGGACTTGTTGATAACAAATTAAAATGCCCACTTAAGGGTCGAGACCTTATGATCCATAGCTAAATATGTCTAGGTAGCTACCACCGCAGCTCCCATTTCTTCCGCCAAACAGTAATGTGCAAATATTACTGTATTCCAGTTTGAAGGACGCTGTAAGCTAGTGAAATTACTGGAGTAACGAGATTTATCACTATATCACTATATAGTGCAGTGTATACCATCTTAAACAGCTCTACGTTATCACGATGCCTTGATTAACATCTCGAATAAGAGAGCTCATAGATAATTATTAAGGGCCAACTTATGGCCTTTAATAATCAAATTCTAGTTGAACTACTAAAAACCCCCCAATTTTTTTCTAGACTTAACCATTAAAGACTACATCTCCACTAATTAGACAAAGTATGGACATTACATCCCATAAAACAAAGACTAGTTATATTGCTTTTAAAAACTTTTTTAGATTCTTTTAAAATCTTAGGAGACTTACTAAAGAAATAATCAGACAGATCAGACTAGGAGAAGTGACCATCCGTTCCTTCCCCACTGCCCCACACTCTATTGTGTACTCAATGCTGTTTAAGTGTACAAAGTTGTTTTTAACTATATCGGAATTTAACGTGTCCTCATTTAATATGGTGGTGGGTGGTACCGAATGAAAATCACTACCACTTAACAAAGTTGAGAATAATAACTAGCGAGCGATAAAGTTGATACGAAAATTTATTGTAGCAACCAATAAACATTTTACGGGATTTCGGTAAACAATGTAGGAGTAGAGCAATGAAGTTTGATTATTGGGTCTCGTCAATGAAAAAGATTTTACAAACCCATCCTCATATTATCAATCTTCCGCCATAAAATTGCTGTGTATCAGCAAGCATGTAAAAAAGGGCCAGAGTATTGTTAACGAACACACTTAGCCTTTTTCGGTCTTATTCAAGTTGCGGACTCCAACGTATTGAAACACGCAGTTGAATTATTTTAACATAGTTCTATGGAAATGTGATAAAGTTGCATGCACACTGCACCGATAAATATTACTATTAACATCATAAATTGAAGCTATAGTTTAGATATTTGTTTATATATTTATATTGGTGCCAGGATTCTTTTGATGAAGACCATTTATGAAAGAAACCCGTGTGATCCCTGGATTTGGGGACTCCGTATATGTATATATCTCAAAGAAATATGCTCAATGGGGTATTATATAACCATCCATTTCATTATTCATTCTTTACTGTCACTTAACATCGTCATCATCCCAGTCCATCTTTAGATGTTATTATTATCTATTAGTAAAATCCGTATAATCACAATTTAAAAAAAAATCCTTCATAGACTGTTCTGAATTAACTTTAGACTGTTACTACGTTGTTAAAGTTTACTTAGTAAGTGAAAAAACCTAGGTATGCAAAACGCAGAGCCTGTATTTAAATCTAACAGCACTTTTTCTTCATATGATCCTTTGTTCTTACTTCCTTTTTTACAATCTACCTTCCGCATCCAAATTCATATTACTATCTTCTATATACCAACTAAATAAAAGGCCTTTTCTTTTTCTAAATTGGGCCGCTCCCAGATTTTTGTTGCTTGGACGCGGTTTTAACATTATTTGTAGCGCTTGTTTCAGTGACCCAATGGCAGCGAATTGGGCTTTTAATAAAACCAGTGTATGTTAGTGCAGAAATGTACAGATTATACGCACATTATATTTACCTCATACCTTTATTGGTGGTGATAGCAGTATCTTAACACTCTATAACATTACGATTCGCTGCAGTGTGTGACCATCCTGGCCATCACATCCTGCCCACCAACGACTCGGAACGAGTATGTTGGTAATATGAAGGCCAATCTTATTAAGTTTGAAAGCTCTTTGAGTCTCGAGTAAATTACTTCCACGTGCCGTGTATTTGCTGTTGCATTTCCATTCAGAGGATCTTTTCAATTCCTTTTCATACTCTGACTAATATACAAACCACTACATTAATATATATATATATATAAATGTAGTGGTATGTATATATATATGTGAATTATTTACTTACATAACGCATATGACGGTAAAGCGCATTAGTCTACAAAAAGCTTATTAAATCTTCTCTTAAAAAATAATAAAATTCCTATAGGTTTTTATCCAAAAAGCTAAAAAACAGGCTTCTTTAGGACTACAGAAAAATGTGTGAGATTTAATTTTTAGCCTTATTCAAACTTAAAGCTTTATATTTACCAATAAAAAGAAAGACTCTGATTCTATCACATGAAGAATTTGGTTAGTGGTACGGTTTTATCAAATCCACTTCTCTGCTCAACGTATTATGAAAGAGCAAGCTTTATTACACACGAATTGATTGTCATTTACATCATTAGGAGAAATTGAGGTCAAGTTTTAGCCAACTGCAGATAGAAAAAAATACGGTGACGTGTTATTACTTCATGATTTGATTCTTCACAATCTGTTGATAGATTAAGACCTCTCCCAAGGTACACTTCCTAGTTTAAAGAGTCCAGTTAGTACCAAAATCAGAACGTATAGATCAGCGGTGTATATCGGAAGCGAGCTGTCAGAGCGTCTGTTGGCAGCTCCTCAAAAATGAACACGCTCCATTAAAAATGTAATAATTTTGAAGAAGCCCTAACGTCTGCGTCAGTTTATAGAGCTGGTAATGGCGACCTTCGGGGATGATATACGATTACTATTTCAGTGTTTGCACGCTTAATAGATTTTGTAAATAATTCGACTCATGTGCTGATTAGATCTAGCAGTAGCATCTACTTAAGCTGCATTAAAATTTGCAGACAATAGTATATCTTTAACTACATCCTATAGATTATAAAGATAAATGATGTTAAAGTTGATCATTAAACAGCCATATTGATTTGGCTTTAAATTCTGAATAAAAGTATAAAAAAAATATATTTTTTCGCATTATCAAATCAATGAAATTACTAATAAATGTTGATAGTTCATCTCCTTTTCGATCTTTTCCTCTTCAATCGATTACTAATGCTTCCCTTCAATCTTAATCAGATAATCGGACTCCATTCTGTGATATTTGTGCCACTTCAGCTTAATAATCCACTTGTTGATATAAATCTTCAACGCACTCCATCTCCATTCTACTTCCACACGTATAATCCTTTTCAATTATTCACCTCTTTCTACCTGAATTTTTTCGTCTTGTTCCTTTCATAATTTAGAAAGTATGTACATATCTATTTTTCTAGTCTCAATCTATCAAATCGACTATGAGGTGTGACCAGATAATAGCGTCAGTGCCTCATCATGACTACCTTAGTACACGGCTATAAGACAGGAGTGGCGGCTTGTTGCTAAGCTTACTAAATAAAAATCCGTCTAGTTCAGGCATTTGTATTCCTCATATTCTTGTACACCAAATAAACGTGGACCTCGCGGAAAGTGGAGAAGAAGATTGACGCCCTAAAGATGTAGTGCTGGAGGAAAATGCTCGGAGTATCATAGACTGAATTCCGTACCAACGAATATATACTTGGAAAACTCGGCATCAAGCAGCGTTTGTTATTTTTGATACAGTCTCGTATCCTCACCTTTTATGGTCAACTACCGAATAGAGGTGGCTATTGAGCGACTTTTGGTCCAGAGAATGTTTGAGGGTATCAAGTCACTAGGAAGATCGCCAATGACGTGGACTGACCAGATTAAAGCGACGGTAAATGGTTCATCACTACATAAAAGCCAAGGAAGCCGGTCATCAGAGAGGAGTGCCGGCCTGTTGTGAAGCTTGCCATCAACACCTGAAAATATAACTATGACCCATTTGTCAAGACTATTATCAACAAAGAAAAGAAGTCTCAATCTGATAAAACTGTTGTCACCAAGAACACTAATAACATAAACATTTTTCGAAAAAATATAGGCTGTATTGTACATCTGGCCTTTATCACCTCCTTGACGTATTTTCAATACAGATACAATGTAGTAACGATTGTAATGGCGAATTGTTTTGTTTTAATGTGTGTTGACGTCAGTTGAATAGTTCACATGTTTCATGCGAGAGCGGTGAAATGCATAAACCATAGACAAACGACCATTCAAGTGGTAACAACTCTGACCACCGCCGTGACGCTATACTGTACCATTACATATGTCTAATGGAAATTCTTCGGAAATATTATCTTTCAACTGCCTTTTTATATAATTTATGTATAAATACTTCTTCATTGTTACGGACAATGGTGTTTTTTTTTAACTCCTATGTTAGTTACCATCCTGATAATCCGGTTCTTCTTATTTTTGTTAGCTTAATGCGCTTTACCATCGTCGACCACATCTTCACTTAACACCAGGTGGCATCGCGGTCAAGCATTAACCTATACATACGTAAAAAAAAAATATTCATTTTTTTATTCGAAGAGGCAATGAGACCTGATGGGAAGTGGTACACTAGCTCATAAGAATGTGGTACTAGTAAAATGGTATACATAGCACCACATTGCGCTCGTCGCCTTGATACATAAGGTATTAAGCCTCATTACTCCTGTGATCTCACTATCATACAGCACCCTTCACACCGGAACACAGTATTGTTTACATATTACTATTTGGCGGTAGAAGTAGGAGCTCCGGTGGTACCTACATAGACGGTCTCCAGCGAGAGAGCTACCAGTAGAACAATAACTTTTCCTCCCACAACCCAAAATGTTTGAAAAATGTATTTAGTAATATTTTTAAGCCCTTTTGTTGATTTAATTGCAATGTTTTTTTTCTCACATACAAAAAGGTTCATTGATAAATGATAAAGCAATCATCTAATGCCTCATTTTTGTCTAAACATCATGTGACATTAAGGCTACTTAGCCCATTGGTGAAGATAAAAAAATACTATGAATAGTGCTGTTTGTATATAGATTATTTATGATTTAATTTTGTATATATATATGTTTGTTTGAATTTACGGAATCTTGTCCATCTACTAACTCTCATATTTAGGGCTTAGTAGAATAAATTTCACCATCAAAAAACTTAATTATGGATTTTTATTTATATTATTCGGGACTTTTGTGACATTTTATTAGTATCATTTCATACTTAAGTTATTTTATTATATATCATTACAAAACATACATATACATATTGAATATTACTTGAGTTCAGTACTAACAATACATCATTATCATCATCAGCTTTTCCTAATCCACTGCTGAAAAAAACCTTTCCTAATGTTTTCCACAAAATGCGGTTCTTTGCATTTTTAACAATACATAATTTATTTTAAGTTAAAAGATTAGTTTTTTGGAAATGTTCGTTAAAGACGGCGGTGGTAATTTTCCATCTAACTACAACCTGTCACGACACCGTAAACATACATATGTTGTTCAGTAAACTGCGGACTTTGAGTCAGGAATAGCTTATTTACAAACGCACCACTATTGTTAAATGCGATCTCTCGATTCGCGCGGGCATCGACAACGGAACGATTGTATCGGGAATGTCGCAAGTAAACAACAAACGGTTAGTGATCGACGGCAGTGCCGGTTTAACGATTATTAGAATCGATGGTGGAGCACGAGAGTTTTGGTTTGAATCACGTGTCACCAAAAATCGCGTGCTTACAAAAAGGGAGCTATTTAAAATTTCCGAACGATGTTTATCAGTCCCAGAGCTCACGGACCCAGACTCCGCAAGCTACAAAATGGATCTACTCGTAGTGGTAGTCTAATTTTACTAATATCTTCCCTTTCTTAACGTGCGTCCGTGAAGAATGAGATGTCGCTATGCTACCTTAATGGCTGACGTATACTATATATATATAGCTATGATAACAACGTTTTGAATTTATTAATTTTATAATACTTTTTAGTTGCGAATGCAATGGGTAACTACTAGTATATAATAAATCACCAAACAATATTGTTTTGAAAAGGCATACAAAATCGTCATGAAAAAATATAGATTGAAAATATATTAAAAAAGTAATTTCAATTAAAACATTACTATGTTCTAGTTTATAGTAATGCAAGATTATTTTTTTTTTAGTTGAGGCGAGCAAGGTGTTCACCTGATGGTAAGTGATACGCTTGCTCATAACGGCGCTAGTTATGATGATATACACTGCGCCATATCCCGCTCGTCGCCTGGAGACGTAAGATGTTAAGTCTCTTTACTCTTTTTTTTGTTGTTGGGGAAATCTTCACAAGATACTCTGCTTCTAGAGGGAAGTCAGGGTTATGTGGGACTTATACCCACAAAATCCTGTCAATGGTCATTCTGAGTGCATTGCGGAAGGCTGCTTCCTACGGAACTCACCGGTGCCTTACACTGCTGTTAAGCACATCCCCGAGAGAGCTGTTGCCCTCACCAACACCCACAGTATGCTGCGACAAATTACGATACCACTTCGTACTTGGTCTGCCTCGGGCTCACTCAATGTACAGTAAAGGTCCCCCCATTAAAGCACGCGAACCCGAAAACTCTTTCAATCGCCTTCTACGACAGGCATGGCTTACCTTAGTCCTATTCTTGATAGTCCGAGGCGACACGGCTAAAGTCTCATTACCCTAGTAATTTCACTAGCACACAACACTCTTCAAACCGGAACACAGTAATGTTTGCTTATTACTATTTGGCAGTAGAAATAGGAGCTGCGTTGGTCCTAGACGGCCTGTAGCAACAGAACCTTATCAGCAGTAATAAAACAAGTTTACTCTAAACTATATAATTTTTTTTTAATATCAAGTAATGGTATAAAATGTAAACATTATTAGACTATTCTAAATCTATTGTTTACAAAGACTATAAACTCATTGTATGTTACATAGTTTAGCTCTTTCAGTATTTCTGTCGCGATAAACGTCAACGGGTTCCGTAATAAATAACATTCGTTCACATTACCACGAGGCGTGATGAAATGGTACCGCTGGCGGGCCACCGGGAGACACACCTGGCGAACGTTCAACTATGCACCAGCGAGAGTGATGGTATTTAATGGTGACACGTGATCCTAATTTTATATCTCTTATCTATGTTATAATGGATTGGTCAATCTTTATATAAATCTACGTTATGATCAACCGCACATAATATGATGGTGGTAACGTGATGTAAACCGTAACACATTGAAGTGCATCTTTAAAAATAAAAACATTCTGATCGCTTTAAGACAATATTAAGTCTCGTTACCCCAGTAATTTCACTGGCATACAGCACCCTTCAAACCGGAGCACATTATATGTATTTGCACGGTTCTGTTTTTTAGCTGCATTGTTAGGACTTCGTTTATTTTTTATAATTGCACAAATTTTTTTATAATAACATTCATTTTTTTAACCATTCGCTCAACAGGTCGTTCAACCGCTCACTAAATCGTTCGGTCAACTGGCGCTCAACCGTTCCTTCGTTTTTTTCATTCGTATATTTGGTTATTCATTCATCGATCTATAAACGAATTTATTAACTCATTCATCCATTCTCCTATTCATTGGTTATTTAATTCATTCATTAATTTTTGTATGTATTTATTTGTTTTGTTGTTTATTTATAAATCATGTAACTTATGAAATAAGGAGCCATTTATAAATTATCAATATTAGATGGTAAATGTTAGAAAAAGGACTAAAAGCAATAAAGGACAGTAAGATTGATATAATTTTAACTGCCTCCGCGTCATGTCTGCTAGCTCTGAGGTTACTGAAACTACGTATCAGAGAAGTTGGAATGTATGGTACTGTCCAACCTGCTGACTACTGCCTCATGTTTTAAATCGGAACTCATAACATCATCGCTGTTTCCGGCGACTAACATATGAAAGCATATTTTATGTGAGCATGATTCACCATCCACAGCTTCATTTAAAACAACGTGAAATTACATGTAATTAAAAATGTATTTATTTATTTATACTCTTAAGTATGTATATATATATTACGTTGCTATCATCATTATTTATAAAATTTATTCTATATCTCTATATTTCTTACCTACCACAACATCTCACCTCTCCAAAGGTTGACTGGTTGAGAATGCTCATAGGCATTACGTCCGCCTTTTGTTTACCCACGTTTTGCAATAAAGAAAAAAAATGCGCTTAAGTGTTAGTCATTTTGTAGACAAAAAAATCTCTCAAGATTTTGTTTATTCTATTCTACCAGATATTAGGTAGAAACTGTCAGTATCTTATTCAATATACGTATATATATTTTACATATATGGAAAGACATCATTTTCTGGAACTTTCCACCGACCGTCACGTGATTATAAGTTTCACGTAATATACATACAAATGAGGTAACAGCTTAAATTACGGGAACGGAACGAGGTGATACATCTTTTTTTTAACCCAAGTTATTGTTTTAATATATTGTAAAGTTACAGAACTGTGACGGACACAAGTTCCGTAAACCGAAATAATCATATTACTATATAACGACGTCGCCATATTTATGAACAATTAAAGTTATATATTCATTGTTGTTACAGAGAGTTTATGAAATCTACACGGGCCTGTTCTCGTAAGTAAAGACAAGGACTTTAATCATAAATCTTACTACTTTATACACAGTAATGTTAACGTTATTTGTTCGCTAGCAGAAATAGAAGATATGAAGCAACTAAACCCATTTTCTATTGTTGCTCCAGACCAATGTTTCCCAACCTTGTTATTCCGATATCGCACTTTTGAGTAAAACTTTTTTCTGTCCCCCTCTCACTTTTATGTTTATCTAATGCCCTCCCCCCAAAATAAAAAAAAAACTAAAAAGAGCAATAAGTTATACAAACTTATTTATTTTAAAATCTACAGATTGCCACCTAAATGACCTTGAGAAACACTGCTCTAGACAGTCTAGATAGCTATCACCACAGATCCTATTGCAGCCGACAAACAGTACTGTTCAGACATCACCGTGTTCTCGTTTGAAGGGAGTTGTAGCTAATTACTGGGGTAACTAGACTTAACATCTGACATCTCAAGGCAACGAGCTCAATATGATGCTGGGTAATACCATCTTAACCAGGATTGCTATGGACAAGCGTACGTGAACGTTTTGCTCATCTAGTTGTTACGTCTATAAAAAAACATATAAATTGCATAATACTCATTGTAGTTACGGAAGGTTTATAAAATAACTCAAGGCCTTCTCTCGCAAGGAGATTCATAGACTATTATCATAAATCTTACTATTTTATGCACATTAATGTTGACGGTATTTTTTGCTAATAAGAAAAGAATATCATCCTCCTCTACTAAAGACATTAGTAACAGGATTGTGTTAGAAACCGTCTAGGTAGGTACTAATGTAGCTCCTATTTTTTTCTACAGGATCCATTTTGGAGAGTGTGCGCAGGAATTACATGACGTAATTCGCCCGTCCCCCTTTCATCACCGGA
>DWLS01006557.1:0-11509 GCA_018246255.1 Pachliopta kotzebuea | reverse complement strand
AACCTAACACTTTTATTGTTACGATATTTTGGTTATTTGGCTGTTGCTGTTGTATGGGTTGGGGGGTGCCGGGGGGGGGGGGGGGGGGGGCGCGGGCGGTCCGGCCCGCCCACCGTCACTTCCGCTTCCGTCAACCCGTCAACAGCTAACACATCCACGAAATTAGAAGTTAACTACGAAAACATATAACACTATAACTGTATATTACAAAAAAAACATTAAAAAAAATATACACAATAATTTATTTACTTAGCCCGATCGATATGCTTTCAACTTCCATGATTTTTACACATTTTTAAATAACTATCGGGATCTAAATGAAGCAATAATTTTTTATTCAATGCTACTGTACATGGTACACAAAAATACAAAAAGCAAGCTTGATACTTCGGTGTCAGACACGTGTAAGGAAAATTTTAAGAAACTATTTGATCTTGGTCGTTGGTGTTTCGATACTAAGGCCTTCTTACAACGCCCACGAACGCGTAGGTGACCGTTGTAGCTTCGTGACACGTGGGTTTTAGGACTTCCATCGCTTCACTTTACATACTACCTAGAAGTACTGGTCGTAATGTAGGTTATACTTATATGAAATAATATTATTTAAATGATTTCTATAAATATATGAGAATTTTTATATTTACGTTAAATAAATATTGCGTGGAAAAGATCAATACGATAGCCTATTTTGAATATTGTTGACATAAATAGGGCATGTATTGCCAGTTAGCCGCTAAAACACACATTCATTATTCATTATAAACACAAAAAAAAAATCGATTTTTAAAAAATAAATGTTTAAAATAAAGATTGAGAATAATAACATTCCGAAGAAAGTATTAAAAAAACGCTGTGTTGATTTTTTACTTTTTTACTGACCGGAATACGTTCGCTGGCATGGCCTGGTAATATGGTTTCTATTTATTTTTTATTGTATTACCTTAGATGACCGTGTTCTCTGCTGCTGGAGACCCTTTAAGTAGGTACAGTAAGAAGCGCGGTTTTTCGTCACTATCCTCGTATACAAATATTACTGTTGTTCAAGTTTGAAGGTCCGTGCTATAGCTATTCAAGTTACTAGGGTAATGAGACTTAGCATCTTTTGTCTGTATGTACAAGGGATTACTTATCCTAACTCCTATCCTGAGCAATATTCATAAACATCAAAGTCATGCTAGTGTTGTCAATTTATCAAATCTAGTTAAAAAATTAAACCTCTCTGATAACATGATCTTGAATAAAAATACATTTACAAGGCGAAATGAAAACTTCTTCGTCGTACAATCATAAAAAATTTACTTGTTTTCTGGATCAGTATTAAAAAAAGGAATTCTTTTTAAAATTGAATTTAACAAGGCAATTGCCGAAACAAGATTTAGATAATCTTAAAACGCAAGAGGGAGTAACGTAAAATGTAATACATTTCTGAACATGAAGGTTTAGATACATCAGCTGCCGAAACTCTTATATCGGCAGTGATGTATATCAGCTAAAACCTACTGAAAGTGATGACATCATCGATTAATTAAAAATTTGTAAACAGTATAACGTCACACAGCTACCGCATGCCACGCCAAGGTACACCCATAATAGAGCTAACTCGAAACTAACAACGTTACATATGCAAATCAATTTAAATTATAGTTTCGTCTTTATTATTCAAGGCATAAGGTATAATACAGAACAACACCTCGATAACATACAGTTTGCTTGGAAATGTAAGTCGAACACCTGTTTCACATATAACTTTAAACTTTGTGCTTATACTGTTAGGGTGTAAAATGATAATAAAATAGTAGACATAATTAAGCTAGGACACACGCTCTCTCGGGGCGGTTGCTCATTCGTGCATAATGGACTTGGGCGAACGCGTCTGAGTTTGACAAAACGCAGCTCAACTTTCACTCTCGTTTGGAGCCATTATAAGCGCATCTGAAGTATTTTCCCAATCTTAAAAAAATAATGAATAAATTAAAAAAAGCATTGCTTTTTAGTATTGCAACGAAACGAAACTCCGAACGCCATAAGACGACTGCTGTTTTCGAAACCGAAAATAAATATCTTTTTACGATTTCGGTCCTATCACCTTTCGTCGTCTTATAATACTTGTGGTAGGTCTCTGTTTTCAGAGACCGTGTAGGTAGGTACCCCTGCAGCTTCTATTTTTGTCTCCGAACAGAAGCGTGCAAAGATTATTGTAATCCAGTTTTCAGAACGTTGTAACTAATAAAATTACTGAGCTATACTTAACATCTTGATTCTCAAAGCGGAGTACACAAAATATAGTTCATCAATCTAACGCCACGTTGCTATGGGTAGGCGTATCACTTATGATCAGGTAACCGATGCCACGAGGACACTCATATGATAAAAAAAAACAAGTTACTTATTTCAAACCAATGTCGGAAACTAAGAAGTTCTCAGAAATAAATAACGTTGTAGTGTATAGAATCATGTGAACAAAGATTTGTGGGAGCGCAATTGTACCCTTATCGTTTGTTTACAAGCCACGTTGGGTTGCTTATCGTCACGGCATGCGTGCATTTTTTGCCCGCCCAAGGAGGACGCGGGCGCGAGGTTATACACCCATTATTATGTCCTTCCTACTTTCAATTATTATTATCGGGCGGCGGCGCCGCACCCGCGACGGGGAGGAGAAGAGAGGCGCAGCTGCTGCCTACCAATAATCAAGACCTGTCTCTGACAGAATGAGACAGAGATAATGACCGCAAACATAAAAAAGAGACATTATACAAATTCAAGTCGGTACTGGTTAAAAATAATTTAATATAAACGCTCTAGCTATATCTCTTTGTTCATAGAAAAAAATTGTAAACTTTTAATGGGCAAAATAATTACAGGGAGAGAAAATTATTGCAATAAATACGACCGCGATAGGAGGCGGATCTCCGAGGATTTCCGAACGCGTTCGTCTATAATCGTCAGTTCACTCGCCGCAGTTTGGCGGTCGGTCGCGAGAATGGTGCGTTTCGTACTCGAACAAAGGAAAATATTTGTTTGCAAGTGTAAAGTAGATGATGTCGTCTGAGTCCACGAAAGTGCAGGTGGAATACATTTGTGAGGATAAAATTATTAAGGTAAATGGTGAAAAGTGATAAGCTGCAGTGTTATTGTGTAACAGATTGGACGCTAGCGAGCGGTCTCGTGTATCGGCCGACGCAGGGGGAGGGCGGGGCGAGCGCGGCCCCGGCCGTGTGGGGCCCGACAGGCCACACGCGGGAGGTTGTGACCGCGTCGTGAGCTACTCCCTTGCCGAAATAGCATCAACAGCTTCTTCCGATCCTCTTACCCACCCACTTATAACAGTACAAATTTCCAAGTAACTTTAACCGACATGTTCATCGTTATGAACCATTTGCGTATTTATATTGAAAAGTAATGTGCGTAAATATAGACACGCAGTATTTTTTTTACCTCAAACATAGCAGTTTGTGCAAGGAGAAATTATTGTCGTTCTGATAGTAACAACATTACAGACTACGTTTATTAGAAAGCTTGTAGTTCAATAAGTCACATTAAGCTTAGTTCTTAAAAATCAGGGTCACGCGAGGTAAGGTGGGTGGATCAAAGGGCGGCGGCGGCCTTGCGTGCGACGACTCCCGGCTCCCAGCTCCCGGCACTCGTTAGGAAAAGGCGTGTCGACTCGCAACTACTGCAATAAACTAACTGTACAACATTTTGAAAGTTTGAAACTAAGTTGTTGAAATTAATCTGCTGTTCATAATTATTTATTCATACTCTTACCGAATGGTTATTTGAAGGAACTAAACAATAACATTAAAAAGAATATGATTTACATGTCAAATAAACTTGTAATTTCAACACCGTGAATAAATTCACTGCTTGGTCATTCCTGAAAAATTTAAATTTTTCAAAATAGTAACAAAATTAATTATGCATAAATTTTTTATTGTTTTAAAGTTTCTATGTAAACTTTGTTTACTATAATCGATAGTTTACTAAAATTTTGATTTAATTATTGTTGTTTAAAAATGATGATTCAGAAGATATCTAAAAAGGTTAATTAACACTAAAAAGTTATACAATTTAGTAAAGTTTTTTGGAGCCAAAACATAGAAACTATTAAAAAATATAGTAATTATAATGTTACTAAAAGCCCTAGCAAACCATTGTAATTCAAGGAAGCAATCTTGAAATGCCAGGAATAATTGATTTTGTTGTTATTACAATTTATACAAGGGCATATAAGGAAAGTACTACAAGCTTGGCAAGTTTTTTTTAGTACTTGTCTATAAGTTTTTCTTGAAATTGGCAGTAAATATTAAAGAAATAAAATTTCATTATTTTGAAGCATATTTTTATATAATTCATAATACAGATTTTTTGTTTCTAAGAAAATGTCACTTCTATGCCAATGCTAAGACAAGATAGTTACAATATCAACTTTAAGACAGTTTGAAGTGATAAGCTATCACTTAGTCGCCTGAAATAAGTAAAAATCTTACTTTCTTATAGACCCAAGACAATACACTGCATGTTTGCAGTTCTTCTTTTTAAACCTTCAATACAAAATTTCACTTATCGTTTAACACATTGAAAATTTTAAGATTTAAAACAATGATGGCTTTGTTTTACAGAAACAATGTGGTACTAATATGATATTTCTTCATATTTTGTGTGTTCACTTATCATTGAATATCTACAAGTTTAAATAATATTCCTATTTCTTTTTAGTAATTTGGAAAGTAATGAGGCAAGTAATTTTCCAATCTTTACAGCTCGCATAATATACATTTGTGTTATCGATTGTACAATTTCTGGTTAAAGATTTTGTCTGTTTTAAACTAACAGTTTCATTATTAGTTTCTGAACCTATTTGTATTTCAACAAATATCTGTCAGACATATTAAGTCTATTGTGTGGTATTAAATATTTAATAACATTGCAGTGGTATTAGGAAAAATTACTGGCTCTTTATTATTAAAATAAGGTCTAGTATTGCTGACCAATAAAAAGTTTTTGTAATAATGCTGTCTCAAAATATATTTAATGTAGTATGAAGTATACTAGTTAATTTCCTAAAGAAAATAAGGAAATTTAAAGCTGATAACAACAATTTCTGCTTAATTTTATAGGAGGCAAGTGGTAATCAGTCACCTCTGGCACTACTGGCTGCCACCTGCAGCCGCCTCGGTGCCGCCAACATGGGGCCCGACCAACAACAAGACAAGGACCAACAACAACAACAACACTACAGTAAGTGTATTTAAATTACTATATGAGTGATGTCTTTGTACAATCTATTTTGCTATAAGCTAATGATAATAAAGATCATATTTTTGATAATAAGTAATATTGTTATGGTAGAAATGGAGATGGAAAATAATTATATTTATTTTGCCTGATATTTTGTGTTTAATACAAATACTGTTTTAAATTTGTTGTTTGCTTTGGAATACTAAAATAGTTAATCTATAGGTCCACAGCATCAACAACAGCAAGTGCAGCAACAACAAGCGCAGCAACAACAACAACAGCAACAGCAGCAGCAACAGCAACAACAACAACAACAACAACAGCAGCAGCAGCAGCAACAAGCACAACAACAACAACAGCAGCAGCAGCAGCAAGCACAACAACAACAGGTCCAACAGGCTCAACTAGTACAACAACAAGTGCAAGGAGATGCAGCAACTCTTGCTGCAATACAACAACAATATTTACAACAACAACCTCAATTAAGGGTTATTAGTACTGCAGTTGTGCAACAACTTAGAGCTCAGGGTTTAACAGTGAGTTATTAAATGCATTGTTATTACATATAACAATAATGTAATGCTACATTTCTAACATCATAAGAGATATGGTGGAGATATTTGTGTAATTAATGATATTGATGTGTCAACATCAAACCTGGCTTATACTGCATCCACAAAATCTGCTTGCATATTAAAATAATACCTAATGTATATACACTGTGTTGGGCTATTACTAATCTGCATTGTGAGATAAATCTATGTATGTGGTAACATTTGTAAAATAACCTGGTCTTTCAGGGTTCGCAAGGGAAATAATCTTGAGCTGTCTGCACTCTTTCTTTATAGACTAAGTTAATTTTATCATAGTTATTATCTTGAGGTTGTCACAAATGATTTGCTAGTATTTCATGACTCTCTGAATGATATTATAAACACCCCTTTTAATATTTGCATTAATTTTCACCACAGTGGCCTAGTTCAAGTTAAAGAGTGCTGGATGGTTGGATGATTGTTTAGATGCCAAAGCAAAATAATTTATTTAGACCATTATGAAAATTTGCTTAGTTTAATGTACTTTCTACATATTAAAACACTTAAACGAGGTACCTTAATTTGTTATTAACTTGTGTATATTATTACAAGGTGTAATTTTTTCTATTTGAGTTATGTGATGAGTGTTTGACGTGTTTATAAATGTGTGATGCTAACTAGGATGATTTCATTATGCTCATCGTCTTGAGGCATGTAAGGGCTATAATCGTTGCTTCAGCTATTTAACCGGCTGCAATGCCTTCCTAACAGGAGTAATGTTTGGAAACTATTAATCAATAATAGAAATAAGTGGTGACCCATGTAGACCATGTCTGGTGATAGCAACCTGCTACCAGTGACCTTTTCGTACATATTACGTTTCATACACAAGATACCCGCCCTACCTTAATCCCTCTTTCATACCCAACTTTATCTCTCTTCATATTGTAGTATATAAGCTATGTATGGTAGTTTTCAGTGTGTCTGATAAATATATATAATTATTCTGGGTTAATACTGGTTAAATTTAATAGGTATTATTTGACATGTGTACTGTAATTTTACATCTCATAGGTTTTGAAATTGCAAGTTCACCTTTGAGTATAAGCTAAAGGATCATGTGTATTGCGGTAGATAAATCTGCATGTGTTAGTAAACAGTAATACATAGTAAAGGGAATGCATTAGGGTTTGTTAATCTCAATGAAACCCGTTAGGAGACTTAACTAAAGTAATTTTTTCTCAGAAATATTTCTATAACTTTTTTATTTAATTTCAGGGCAATGAACTGTCTGCAGCTATAGTGAACGCGGCTAGTACCGTCCCAAATGGCATTCAGGTGCAGCAGCCTCAGGTGAGGATGACAAACATCCATTGTCATACTTTGATGTCACACTTCCATTGTCTAGTTGATGACACGAACAGCCTTCTCTGCGTTTCGTAATAAGTATGTGATTAGTCGTGTCGCTTTTTTTTTAAACATTTAAATTAACTGCAACTGAAAATTGCCAATTTTACCACTAGTCTCAAGAGATTTGGTCTTTTCTCACAAGGAGGGCCAAGGTTATTAATGTCAAGGTAAGAGACTAGTAGAAGAGTACTTTTAACATTACCATGGAAAATATCGTTTTAGATTTAAAGAATATAATAAAAGATAATAGGCTTAGTAAGCGTTAATGTCGGCCAAGGTTGATGATGTTTGCCGATTAAATATCCCCGGGCGAAATTTATCTTGTACCTTTTTTAAAAAAAGTTTAAGTTTAAGTTGTTTATTAAAAAATAAAGAAATTATTAATAAAAAAAAATATTTGTTAGCTTCTGTTTATAGATATTATTGCTTCCAAGCGCCCATGTTAACTCTTCTATCTAAAAAAAATTAAGTTATTAATCTTTAGGACAGTATGCTATTGTAAGTGTTTATTAATTTCAGAATACTTTTTTTCTTACTGATGTATTACTCGTATTGATGAATTGTTGAAGATCACACTCTTGTACTATGTGCATTGGACTAACATAGCCTGACAATGATAACAACAAGTGGTGGTATACGCAGGTGATATCAATGCAACAGCTACAGTCGCTGCTGGGCGGCGGCGTGGTGTCAGGTGGCGAAAACGCCGCCACATATCAAAACGCCCCGCAGCAATTATTGCAGATACATCCGCAGCTGCTTCAGGTTCGTTACAATGATAACACAAGTCACTAGCTTACTGAAACTGTAATTTAAAATTGAAACTGAAAATTAAGTCCTGATATTTAACTGCCTTTGTGGTGCATCGCATGTCTAGTAATACAGAGGCCTCTGGTTTGATTCCCCAGCCACATTTTTTTTAATCCGGGATAGATACCTTGCTGAGATTATAAATCTGTCGTTTTAATAGCATGTCTTTCTGACGGTTAATATATAAGAGAGAGAACATTTTTGACAAGCACACTTCTCCGAGACCTCAATGTCACCTTGTAAAATTGAAGTCAAGTTTTCTTAAATAAAAATTAGTTTCCTAGAGGTAAAAAAATACTAATATTCTTATTTTGTTACAATAACGTCTTATTGTATATAAAGAATTATGATAACAAATTTGATTTTCATTTGATGGCTAAAGATTATTCGTGTTTTTATTACAGCAACAACCGGGTGGGGTTTACGGTAGTTGCCTGGTTGGGGGAGTTGGTGGTGTTGCCCCAATGCAAGCCGTCACGGTAGATGGACAGGAGGCGCTATTTATACCTGCACAACATGCACAAGTAAGTAAAAAGCTTTACTCGTGTAAACCGATGAGCATAATGTAGTGCAGTGAACATCATTCTTACTAAAACCTTATTGTTATAAGCAGACGTATCATTAACTAATACGAAAAATCCTGCTTTTAGTCACCAATGAACATAAAATAAATAATAGTGATAATGTACATTAACATGTTATGTGACTGTAAGAAGAATGAATAGATGCATAGTTTTAAAATCTAACTCGGTTATTAATTGTCGTAAGCATATAAGTTGTCGTAAGCGCTATAGGCCACAAGCAGGCGCAGGTTAGATTTCCACTGAGTTTGAGTTTCCAGTGAAGGAAATCGTTGTAAGGAAACTAAAATGTCTCCTCCGCAATTTTCGTTGACACATGATATCCCGTCAATCAGTACTTGACAAGCGTAATAGAAAAATGGACCTGTCTCTCTCATCTTGTGTCAGAAGGCACCAGTCCAGGTATTGGGGAAAAAACGACTTTATTTATTATTACCTTTTACAGAATTTCTCTGGGATGGGTCAAGTTAGCGTCGTGAATGGTCAATTGGTGAGGACGCCGGTGCTTCCAGCTGGTTTCCTGCAGAATGTTATGCACTTACCCGCTGGTAAATGTTAATATTTACATTCATGAGTAGTACTGTCAATAATAACTATAAAGTTTTAATGTATAATACTGGTACACGGGTCACTGTTGGGGAAATTAAAAATTATTAGTTTAATTTTCATATCGTTAAAAAGAAATAAGGATTAGTTAGTTATTGAATTATTAATAATATAAAGAGGATCAGCCAATTTACACTTGGTTAGAGTGTTGCGTAAAAGCCTTGACTTTTTCCTTGTGAAAGAAGTGGGAGCATTCTGTTGGCTGTTTGTTTATTTCTTTAATTTCGAAGTCTACTGTTACTTTTAGCTTCGGGATTGCTTTGGGATTTACTTTCTATTCACATGCTTCGCTTTCACATATTTAATTTAATTAAATGGTTACATTTTTTTTAACTTTATGTTTTCATAGAATCATTGCGCATGCGTTTTGTTCTCCCCGTCATTGTTAGATATTAAAATTCTCATGTGTGAATTATATATGTTAAATACTTTCTATCAATATATCATATTGATTTTTTTAAACCATTCTGGCTAGCTACTACCATCATATTGTAATTTTGTCGCCATATCAATATTGCTTTCTTTTGATTGTAAATAATGAGAGCCAGATTCGGACTGAGTTCATTTCACCATCCACGGCCTTGTTGTCGCTCAACATTTGTGAAATTAAGTTTTAACGCATTGTAGATAAAAAAAATATGTTGGATGATTCTTCTGCAAGATTTGAAACGAGACCTTTTTATGCGACATATTTAATTCATGCATTATAACCCCAACGCACGCCTCGGACCCGGCTTCTAACGTACTTTTCTCATACTAATCTATGTTTTTCCGCATCTCCCTATTCATTTTGACCGCTAACAGAACAACAAGCGACTGTCACAATCCCGGGCTCTAACATATCCATACCTTTGAGCGCGCTCACCGGGAATCAGCCGATGATCACAATCCCGGGGAACTTTTCGATTTCCGGCGGGATTCAGATCCCGACGAGCCAGCCCATCTCTATCGCTAGCTCTCCGGTGACCGCGGGCACGCTGGCCAATGGTGACAAGAGTGGGGCCGCAAAAGAAACAAAAGAGCCCACCAGCCCCACTGCACAAGGTTGGTATTTAGGTTCATATCGATAATGGGTGGAGAGATTTCTTTATATAGATCAGATAACATACTGTTTTGATAGCCATAAGTTTCTGGGTTTTTTTTTCATATAGTTATTATGTTTTAATTTATTGTGTGTAAACAAGGATGTGTTCCGCAGTGAAGTGGGAGTTTGTAAGATAACATTGATTTGGTTTCTAGATTATTATAATTCTCAGCTCCATTCAACAGCTACAAGTATAAGCAATTTTCTATTAAAGAATACTCACCACCCACAAAAATCCTTCACTTTCTGCTTGTCCGGTGCTTTTTTTTCACGTATTCTTTGCTTTTTCTCAGATATTATTTAACATCCCCCATTTCATAGGTTTCGATACGAACTAAACGTTAAATAATAAATGCTATTTGTCATATGTATGTAAAGGTTGATTAGATTCTAAAATATAATGATATTTTTTTCGCTTTCAATGTTAGATTCACTAATTAAATTTAAATGGTTTAAATAAAACTATTAGCTAGAATTAGATAGCTTCAAGTTTTTTTTGCTGTTAATTTTGTTGCGATGAAGTCTCATGTGAAGACTTAAATAATGTATATATATTAAAGAAAAAACTCTTAATAAGTTGAAGTAAGAATCCAGATGGCTTAAAAACAATAACGATTAACAGGGGAATATAAAATTTTGTGAGATAAATAGAATAATTAATATTTGCTTATTTAAAACTTTTAGTGAAAACGTAACAAAAAAAAAATACGAAAGAACTAAATAAACAAAAAGGCGGACATAATGCCCCAATATACGCTGTTTCAGTGAACCCTTTGAATTGTGAAGAGATATAATAATAATAAAAAAAGACACGTGTGTGCATAACAATAACCCAAAATGAATTTAAAAATGGTGTTTTTTTGACCAAAGATGTATTCAAAAAGAGATATCTTATCTAAAATTCTATTTTTTTTTACCAATGAGACGAATAAACGATAGTTTGAGTTTTTGATTTTGCAATCAGGGGGCGGCGTTGCTGTCCGCGGTAGCGTGAGTGGCGTGGGTGGCGTGGGCATGGTGCCGGTACAGGTGCCAGTCAGCGTAGGCAACGGGCACACAGTGTACCATACGGTGCATGTGCCGGTCCACGCGCCTCATCACCTGCAGATAATACCGCAGCTGCAACAGGTACTTATGTTAACTAGTAAGAGGAGGCTATTTTATTTGACGCGTCAGCGATAATACAAAACTACATTTATTAAAAGCTACAATAAGGTATTGTTCGATTTGTACCACCTTTATAGATG
>DWLS01006556.1:0-11509 GCA_018246255.1 Pachliopta kotzebuea | reverse complement strand
TTGCTGCAGCAGATGCTGAGTGGAGTCCTGTTCAACATCATATCGCAATATTCTGTATTATCATTTTTTATTATTTTATTTCTAATATTGTGTGTGTTGAATAAAGTTTCTTTTTTTCTTCTTCTAATAGTTCTCTTGTTTTTATGTATATAATCTTCTTCAGGAGGTGTTTAGTATGACGGGTGTGATCGGCTGTCGTTCATACATCCCAGATGGCGGGTATTACTCCGTTCTGTGTGGAAAAGGTTAAATCAATCGAAGGTATGACGAGGATCGTATCAGTTGTAATGTAACCCTTGAAAGGTTTTGTTAAGTTTAAATTCGTCTGGATCATTTAATCTCAATATTTATTGTATTTGATGCAGGTATTAGTGTGCCGCGTGGTCTCCCCACGGCACTCAACCCGGGCCCGTCCGCGCCGCTGGTTCCTTTTGCGTTTATTAAACATATCTTGTGACGATGATAAGTTCCGCTCATACGCGATAAGGTCGCGAATGGTGCGCATGCGCAGATGTGTTACTTCTTTGTTGTACAATTTGCGTTTTCCGGTTTAGTGGTCGCGTCGAGCTGGATTACCGTACCGACGACCAGCTCCGACCAGCATAGCCCGGCTCTACACCGCTGAGGTTAAGACCTTATTAGATTACAATAAATGCGACCGGGAGCCGGTTCCTCGGCTCAATTAAGTTACGATCGAACAGCCTCTGTACCTATATATACACTCGCTAACGCAGAGTATTTTTAATAGTTAAAGTGAGCGTCGTTTGATCAAGCTTAATAGTTAGGTGAGACCTTCTAATCCGTAATGACCCCGACGAATCTATAGGAACAATAAACTGACGGCCGCATCGCTGCGGACCGCGGCCGACGCGTCAAAGGCTCCGTCTTAACATCCGCATTACGAAGACAATCGAATCAATAATTTCTAGTAAAGAATCCCTTTCAACGGGCCCGTATAGACAGTTTCGGACCTCGGCCGTGGCCCGTAGAGTTTATTTTGGCGCCGTGAAACGGACAAAGGGTGGTGGGTACCATTATTGTCGTCAGCGTATTAACCCTTTCAACGCTCATCCTTGATTTATTGTAAGCAATTATTGTGTGTGGGTATTTAATGCGAGCCGTGACTCTTTAACATGTGTTTGTGCTGTGTTTAAACATACACAGAGCTGTGGAGCTATTCTGGAAACTTATGGACTGGAAGATACTACTCTGCGGCTTCTGTTTATTTCAACTACTAATGAAACAGTCTAATTGCAATTCAAGTGTATAAAATACGGTTTAAATAAATTCTTTTAGTTATCAATATGCGTTTGAAATGATAATGGTGAGGGTTTTATACAACACTTCAAAGGACCCAAACCAATTTTTGCTTGCACAATGCTAATCACCAAACGAGGTTCTGACTTTAAACCAACCCGCTTTGGAACAGCGTGCTGGGAAATGGCCCAGATTCCTCTACTATTGAGAGGCTAATGTCCAGCAGTAGACGTCCATTGGCTAATGATGTCTGAAAGAGTATAGTTGAACCAATAACTTAATTTATGTTATAATAGTGTGTACTTGTGCCCGGGTTAAGGTACAATAAAATAAAACTAAAAGATTGAAAAATCAAAAAAAAAAGAGTATAAAGCCGCTCTCCGCGAATTTGTAATGCGAACTTATAAAAATATTACAAGGCACCGCCATTAGCCGGCCCTCACGTCAAAGCTCGTTAAACCAAAAGATAAATTGTATAATTATCGACCGAATTCCGTATCAGCGGGCTTACAGAATGGCCCAGCGCGTGGGACGACGCTGGGAGTGGGTGTGGGGTGTGGGGAGTGAGGGGCAGGCGGTCGGTGCGCGGTAAAGCCTACCCGATTGAGACATCCGACACGCCATCAAACGAGCCGCCTTTCTATAGCCCTTTCGGTGCCGAGCTGCGGCTCTCCCCGCTCCTCTCCTACTTCCCCCGGCTTCCCCCCACTCAGCAGAGACACCAAAGTTTCCGAGCTGCTTAGTTAAGTTTGTAAACCGCTATCCGTTTAACCTTAACATCATTCAGTGGGTTGCATTGTTGCTAGAAATTTGTCAGACGCGATACGTGTATGGGACCTCTTTTGATTGGGTTTTTCTTTATTATTTCCCCCGTCTTCGGGATCTTTGGCGTCGCTATCGCCTGGTCCAGCGTCGCGGCTCGTTTGGAGTTTTTGTCATCACCCTCCTCCCATCTGGACACAGGTAATCGGTGATCTGTACTGAATGGTAATGTAACATTCATCGCACGCGCAGACCTTATCAAGTCAATCATTAAGTTATTGACTGAGTCATAAGTTAACTCATCACCTCTGTGTTCCGACGCTGTTTTTAAATTTGATAGATCATCATCATCAACATTTCAACCGATTTGTTAAATATTACCAATTTATTATGTTTACTATCAGTCGGCGTAATGCCTGAAGTATTTGGAGGCGACTGTTATGGAAACGATGAAATTAACCATTCCCGCCGACTTCTCTAAAGTCCTGTTAAACGTGAAGTACAAGCAGAAGGGCAGAAGAAGCCTTCTACATTCAAATAACACGTAGAATAAAGTGTTAAAAGTTAGGTATTGCAGTAATATATATTAGACAATATCGAGAGACGTATCTTTCCAAAAATGCGTGATGATTTCCTTCCTGTGTTGTCGACGCGTAGTTCTTTTACTGTTGCAGGAAATCACAGGTTGTGGTAAGTCCTTACCATCAGGCAGGCAATATGTCTATTTGCCAATTTACTGGTATAAAAAAAAATCTGCGGCTGTAGTTACGCAAACGTTCAGTTTCAGCGTAAACACGACGGTGAGATACTTCAAGGTTGTTAGTTGTTTCTTCAACATCTGTACTAACATTATATATCCACATTTGTTTCCTTTTTTGTTAATATTATAAGTAAATTAAAATACAGCAATTCTCGAGTATGGTCACATGCCATTTAGGGTATATTTTAATGGAAAAAAGAGGTTGGAGGCTAATACGTAGTGACTAATGTGGAGTTGGTGAGCATTGATCAGCTCACGGGTGCAGCTAATCGTCGCATTGTCTTCCCTCTGCCTGTAAACAAGCGGCCGTTGATTGACACAGGCGGACAGGCAGACAGGCAGGTCAATTGGATGCATAGAAAAGTCCGTTGCGAACAACACAACGTTATTACATTGAATAACGCACTGCTCAAATTGAATGCCGGTTAATTTTTATAAAACCACGATTCTGTTTGACTAACCGATCGAGTCTGATCAGTTCTCAATGTCCGATTAAATAGAACTGATGATGAATATGTTTGTTGTAAACAACACTGTCGATGGTGAGTAATTGACCTGATCAACAACAAGTAGCAGTATTTTTTTTGTTCCTCTTCGTGTTGTGGGTAAGGGTCTGTTTATTTCCTCTTCCAATTTTCTCACTTTCATGTTTCCTGTTTTTCATTCACTCTTCTTTTTATATTCATCTTTTTCCTACAAGTTACTATGTTTCACCTCATCTATCTCCCTCTTAGCGTATAAGTTGTTTACCACCAATTTTCTGGCGACAAGTAGTAGGTATATAAGCTATAGCCCTGTAGTTTTGGGTTATAAAAAATAGGACTAAGGTACTATAGGATATTTGAGGTCCCGGGCTTTGAGTGTGGAAGCCTTCACTGTCCATTAGGGAAGCCCTGGGACGACAAGTACGAAATAATCTCGCATTCTTTCGCAGCATACTGTAAGTGCTGGGCGCAGTGCAGGAAAAACCCGAAGCCTTCCGTAATGCATTGAATATGACCTCCGAGTTGGTTTTAATGGGTATAAATCTCACATAACCCTGACTTCCTCGCAAAAGAAGAGTTTCTTCAGACTATTAACCAAGTGAGAAAAAAAAAAGTGGCATGGCTAAAAACCTCAGCCCAGTTATGACCACTACAGTACATAGCCGTGGGATAGTATTTCGTTTGATCATTTGTAAACCTTCATAATCAATATACAGTTTGTATTAACTGCGTGTACATGATCGTATATTACTAGTAAGAAGTAAGATTTAAAAAAAAACATATTACATGAATAACATTACCAGAATAGCACAAGGATGCTGGATGAACGGAATCCGGCGGAATGTGTATATACTTTTATTTCATCGGTTCTCTTAACTGTGATATCGTTACACAAGTTTACTGCCTGTAAATAATTAAATTTTTAACAATAATTTTTGATCAATAACTAGTATAATTAATTAGTGATTAATGACCTGTACTCAAACTCATGAAAAATCTAGTTATATTTTGAATACTAGCCGCAGAAGTTAGGAGAGAAAATGTAAATGCCAGAAACTTTACTGTCTTTAGTAATGTTAATATATTAAGTAAACATGTTTGTGTAAGTTATTTGTATGTATGTATGTGTGTACTTATGAGATTTGTATGATATACCTAATCATAGCGACAGTAAGAGGCGAGGTGCGGCGGGCGCGCGTTTCTCAAGCAAACCTCTCCTGATGAGGAAGTGTTCACTTTAGACACAATTGTTGGCTGGCACTCCTGTGCCGCATCCTCCTATCTAGCCGGCCAGTGGCACTCAAACTGTTCCAACAACATTCTCCTTAATAATTCATATTGGAAACATCTTACTCTTTCAACAAGCGACGAGCGCAATGTAGTATTGTTCCAGGTAGCTGTAATCTTGTTTGAAAAAGCAGTAAACTTAGCATACTACATATATATTAACTGTCTGACGTTTCTGTAATTTGAGGGTTACTCTTCAAATGAGGAAGAGCATAATAAGTATGATGTACGTCGCCATCAATTCAGACTCTTACTGTTCAACATGAGCTCCTTTAAAATGTAAAGTGAGGAGAAAAGTGAAAGAAAGGGTTTATAATTCTCACTCACTTTACCCTCGCATTTGTCATGTTTCAACATTAATTTATATATCAGTCAAATCTAAATTAGTTAGGATTAAATTTATAATATATAGTCAAAGGATATTTACTGTAAAATATATATAAGAACATATAAATCTGACTATATAGGACGTACAGGTTTTGTTAATGTAGCATAAGTATTAAATGATGGAAATGAAAATTTAAAAACCCTTGAATAATAATATATCAGAGACAAGATTATTAGTGTTTTTTACTGCGATATAAACATGTATGAGCTGGACATCCAACGCTGCTTGTTCTCCTGTCTCCTGTTGCCCTGCGGGTCTTAGTTCTCCGGTGTCTAGTTCTTATAATTTCTTTTTATATTTATACTCCTTCCCCTTCGTGTATTAGGTAAGGCACTTTGGGTTGTTTTATTTATTTCCTTTCGATTCTATTTATTTCCTATCTTTCCAACTTCTATCGTTTCATTCCATATTATCTTTCTTCCAATCCTTGTTCTCATCGTCGCATCGCCTCTCATTCCAAAAACCGCTTCATCTTTATCTTTACAATTTTTGTCATAGTTTTCTCATTATATTTTAACATCAACATCACTTGTTCTATTTTTCTTTCTACGCTGTGTATATATATTTTTCTATGCTTACTAAGTTTTATATTTTCAATTTTACATTTATTGCATTTCTTTATTTCTTTCACATTTTTCCTTTCTTACTAATCACTTGTGGTTTTATTAGTTTCTATGACTTTCTCTGCGATATTTTTAGCGTGCTTTATAAAAATAGGTAGACTCTTGTCGTCACTCATCATACAAATTGTTACAGTTTGAGTGCCGAAGTTCAGTTCTATTAAAGAATGTGACAACAATGCTCTTGCCCTGGACGGGGAGGGGTGAGCGGGGGCGAGAGGGGAGGAGGTGTTTATGTGGGGCAAAGTAAGACGATCCCGATCCACGTGACCATCATATTATATGTTGTCCCCACACTGCGTCCAAGAGACGGGAGCACGTGCCTGGTTTATTCTGCGAGGTGATGCTCCAGGAACTACCAATACACATCACAACCCTTCATCAGCTGATAGACGTCCACTGCTGGACACAAGCCTCCCCCAATGGTGAAGAATTTGGGCTCTACCTCGCTACGCTACCCCAAGGCAGGTTGGTGCGGAACCAGAGCCTTGTTTGGTGATTATCTCGCTTTACCACGAGTAGGTAAAGTTGGCTTGGGTTCCGTTAGCTCAGTGGGATTTCTTAGACCACTTCACATCCTCATCACTACTCTTAACAAACATGTACAGAGTTTACACACTTATTATAAGATGAGCAGGATATTGCCTCTTCTATACTCCCTGCTGTAATGAAACTAACAAACAGACCTGAGCAGCATCAGCACCGCATTACACTGACAGACAAATAATCATGACTGCATTACTAGTAGGAACTGCAGTTTATTGGTTCCAGTCTGGTCAGATCCTTGTCTTCAAAGTGTGGCGGTTCAACTGTGAGCGTAAAGTGGTGCTCTGTGATCTGATTAACGCGTCGTTATGGCGAAGCCAGTTCAGTAACCACCAGTTTCTGATTCAACACCAAATTGTATTACTTCTGCGTATAAGAAACGCTTCTCATTAAGTATTGTCTGTAGCGCTGTGTTGGCAAGTTTCAAGTTAATTTATCACTTACATACATTTCAGTAAAAATATCTGTTGTATTATTGAGATTATTTACATATGTAAACACAGATGTGTACGCGCGTTAAACTTAAAACGATTCTCTTTTTGAGGCGGGTGTTAAATACTACATTGTGTTGTATGTGAAAGAATAATCATTGATTTAGTGATAAGTAATGCTTGTATTGGTGTGTTGTGTAGCTTCAAACTACGCTCATGAGATGTGGCCTGTTATGAATATGATAGGAGTGATGTCCTCGGAGCCGCAGTCGGGTAGTGAGCTGGTGTAATTGCATCTAAATCACCATTCTCATGAAGCAAATCGTTTGTTTTGATTGCTGCCAGTGGGTGCCGTGCCGGCGGTCACGTCCACGCTGCCATTAGGTCGCCCATTCACTTAATCGTTTATTGATTACTGGTAATTAATTAAAAAAAAATACGTCGCAAAGTGAGGAAATGTGACAGAAACTCGATGTGGAAGCGGGGTTGAGGGCGATCGGTGTCAGCGTCAGCCGCAGGGAACGAAATCCTCCTGATGTACTTTACTGTTTTGCTGTCTAAAGCGATGTTACTGTGGTAACAACTTGGTACAGTATATTGCCAAAAGGTACAGCTCTTTATAGTTACATATTTTATCAAGCAAGTTAAAAGAAAAGCTGATCGTATATTTTTTTATGTACAGAAGCACAATAGTTGGATCAATATCAGTTCTTCCAGCTGCTGCCGCCGTACTCAGTCCTCATCAGATCCACAGCTGCGATATTTATGAAAACAAATAAAATTCAAACAGCTTAAGCTATTAGATAAAGTTATTTAATTTAATTCAATGTTAATGTGCAATTACAATGTATACACGGTATCTAAGATGCCGCCGTTATCGGATTGCTTCGGACCAACGGCTGGTACTTTCCCATTCGGAACTGATACCGGTTCCGAAGGGGAAGTGAGGGGTGGAGGGGGCTGATACAGCGCTATCGGATTCGTTTGAAGACGCAGTTGAATCTGCAGGGAGCTCTATGGGGGTCACGCTGCAGCTAATGGTTTATTTAAACAAATACACAGGTCCCGCACCGGACACGGAGTAGCGCAGGAAACGAGTTACAGATTTGCCCGATAGCGGCGGCTGTTGATCACCTAATTAATAATTTAATAGCGGAACCTTTGAGCTGCTCCGCCGGGCCGTGCTGGATGAGCTGGTTGAGCTGTGACACAGTTTACACAACGCCCCGATAATTCAAATCGCTCCTACACTTACGAAGCGGACGCACCGCGTGATGCGAA
The DNA here is from genome assembly GCA_018246255.1 of Pachliopta kotzebuea. Taxonomy (NCBI): domain Eukaryota; kingdom Metazoa; phylum Arthropoda; class Insecta; order Lepidoptera; family Papilionidae; genus Pachliopta; species Pachliopta kotzebuea. The sequence continues at coordinate 3,692 of DWLS01006556.1, read as the reverse complement.
TTAGATAAAACATCCTCACCAGCTTCGTTTATATAAGTGTATGGGATATAAGGAATCCCACACAACTCACGAAACACAACCTAACCTTATTTGCTCTCGGTGCAGCTAAACATCTAACGAAACTGGCTCTCTACCAAGCCACATTGGGCCAGCGTGGTGTGAGTTCAATTCTTCCCACTATAGTGTTAGATATGTAACGAGTAAGTATAATATATAGCTTCTTTACCATTTAATTAACCATAGTAATATATATATAGTTAGTTAGATAGATACATAAGTAAATTAAAATGCTAATGCTTAATTACTTACCTGTAATAAGAGAAACGATATTTAATTGTAAATAATCCTTATATATAACAAATTATTAGATTTGTAGTCAGACAAAATAATTTATGTGAAATTGATGTCAACGATATTCATCTACCACAGGTTATAAAAATAAATTAGTTACTGTGAGCACAGAGTATAAAACTTAAAAGAAAACTAAAGGAAATTATATTTTCCTTTACATATATATGTATTTATTTCTATTTTTGTTATAAATAAACAAATCAGGGAAGGCTTTAAGTTCAGGAGTGAATGTATAACGTCTGAAGTAGATATAAATTCTTACCTATGTAAAAATAGATCAGTGTGTTATAAATTAATATATACAATTTGAAAATCATTAATTGTATGTTACTAGAGATTGTTACGTGTTGATGGACCTTGGCAAATTGGCAGGTTTTCACTGTTAAGGTGTCAGGTTCTGTCCCACTCGGACCCCACAGCACCGTCCCCAGGGTGCGATCGATTTCCCGCTCCCCATACAGCATCAGCCTCAACAATTCTCTCAGCCTGTCATAGAGATATATAGTATGATGAATGTCCTTTTAATATGTCCAACAGGACAATAGGAAAGGCTATTCTTTTCTATATCCAATCAATTCTCATCGAAATCGTAGATAGTAATTTCAACGGCGAGCATCCGCTGGACCCGGGTTTGAATCCGACCTTCAAATATTTTAGTATTACATCACTTAATATCACGTGTTTAAAGCCACATATCAAATCGCGAGGTAAAAAAAAAATATTCCTCGTCAGGATGCTTTTTACAGGAGTATATGTTTGACGTTGAAAGAATAATGAGGTAATGAATGTTCCCTTAAACTTAACTATCATAAAACCGTGGTGGTGGTGGTGGTGGTGAAGTAACAGTTAATTAGTTTGCGCATTGTTTGTTTAAACTGTTTATAATCAATTAACACTACCGACGCGACGGAATAGAAACGGACGGTAGGTTTACTGTTAATAATATATCTTATTGAGGAAACTTACCAGTGAATTGTTCACTTGATAATGAGTGATATATTCATAACAGCGCTGGTTAGAATAATATAAACATCACCACATTACGCTCACTTTGAGATATATATTGAAGTAATATCCCTCACTATACCATATTTCAAACTACAACACAGTAATCTTCAGCTGCGAAATCAGACACATCAGACAATCAGTAAGAATCTTACCACTAGTATTTATAAAGACAGCGTACAGATTTACTGATGGTAAATATCACCAGTTCCTAATCTTACCGTTGAATAGTAATATTCTAAAACAGTGTTGTAGTTTAAAAGTTATACGCTAGTAAGATTACTGTAATAACGATACATAACAATTATCAAGACGAATATGTATACTGTTCTAACCAGCGCTGTTGTATCACTTAATTTCAGGTGAACAGTTAAAATATGACAACACCTTTAACATGCGAATAGTTTTCTCATTAACCTTGTCCTTTAAATGGTAATAATTAACTTAAAGTTAAGTAATAACTATGAATAACAGTAAGTTGACTAGTAAGATAACTATAAAAGGTTAACTGTGTAGAATTTAAATAACTGCGTTTTGAGTTGAAACGGTTTTTTTTTATCGTATCGATTTACAAGTAATCGAGTGATCGTTCAATTAACTGTTTCTCATTAATGTGGTAATGGTATAGTTTTACCGCGGCAAAGTAAATTTATTATGGGACAGTAAGAAACTACTTGAATATAGGAAACTTATATGTTGAATGTACTATGTTAATATCATACTGTTAATCAGTTGGTTTTCTTAATGAATCGACAAGACGATCATGTGATAGTAAGTGATAGGTTGGTTGAGATGGTATAAGACCACATTGCGCTCGTAATTTGCTAAGTCTCGTTACCGCAGTAATATCAATACCACACCAATTGGAATGTAGTAATGTTGATATATTACTATGCGGCGGTAGTTAACTGCTGTATTACTTACCAACAGTAAACTATCTAGTCTTCAAGATCATCGTTACAGTTGATGGTCACTTCTGATGTTAGGTGGTTCAAGGAACTTCTTCCTCATCAGGTTTGTGTTCAGGTAATTTGTTAAAAAATAATTATTTACAACAGTTACAGTAAGAATGTAAAAATTTAACTAATCATCGGTCCAGTAAAGTTTACTATTAGTAAATATTTTTTGATATCTGTCAATTGTCAATTTAATCGTTATTCATTTACTAAACGATTCCAGTACTTAATGTTAATGAATACTCGTTCTTTACTCGTAATTATATATATATTTATATGGACTTTTTTAAACACCTAAAATTAGGGGGCGCTAAACAAAATGCCTACAGTCACTCTCTACTAGTCAATTTAGGAGGTAGTAGATGCTGTGGTAGTTGAAGTCTGAATGCACTATGACCACCGAAGGGGTTTTGCTGGGTATTTATATACTAACATATGTATACACATACATACAATACTATAAGTAAATACAAAAGAATATAAATATAAATACAAATCTTTGTTTCATAAACTCTAGTTAGTTACATTAATGATATAAAAGCGATGAAAAATTTATCAGCTAACTGTTAGCTTATAAAAAAATTCTAATACACGGTCGCGTGACTCATCTGAAAATTATGATTCAATTGTAACTAAAAATACTAGTTAAGTCATAAAAGTTTGTCGAAATTATAAAGTACGTATAAAAACAACCAGTAAAGTAACCGACGGTAAGTAAATCTGAATTAATAGTTATTGTTAAAAAACAATCAATATGTCAAATTAATACGCCATTATGACATTTTTGTTGGTGTTGCCATTTTCGTAATACTAAATTTCCCTTTATGAACGCTAAATTCCAATTTTTCATTTACAATTGATACTTTAAACAGACAAATAAACACTTAATATATATGCGTGTTGCGTTATACTAATATAACAATAAATTTCCAGTAAAGACATTTACTATGTAACAGTAAATAACTGCATTTTACTGGTAAGTCTCTGTTACTCCAGGCGGTCTAGGTTGGTACGGCAACTCCAATCGCAGTCGATAGATAGTACTATTTAAACATTACTGTGTTCCGGTTTGAAGGAGGTAAGGTAGTAAAATTACTGCGGTAACAAGACTAGAATAACTCTTCCGTGGTCTTAAGGCGAAGAGCGTAATGTAGTGCAGTGTATATCATCCTAATCAACATATCACTTATCAGATGATAGTTTCACTTGCCACATTGATTAAAATTTTTCATTAAATTAAATTAGAAATTTTACTAAAATTAAATAAAACTTATTACCATATTTTATTTTTTAAAACTAGCTTAGAAAAATTTATATATTTTTTAAATTAAATTAGAAATTTTATTAAAATTAAATAAAACTTATCACCATATTTTATTT
>DWLS01006555.1:0-11510 GCA_018246255.1 Pachliopta kotzebuea | reverse complement strand
GTTGAAGAAAGTATTATGCACCTTCTTATAGATTGTACAAAGTATTCAAGGGATAGGACAGATATAGAGATGAGAATCGACAAGAAGATAAGTAAAGAGAATCTAAGCGAAATAATAATGTCGCATTAAGAAGTACTTTTAAAATTTATGGAAAATATTAAGGATGCTGTTAAAGGAAATAAAAATAATTAGCAAGTGACAATTTATCGGCTTTTGCGATTAGTAGATAAAAATTATAAAAACCAATAAGTATTTTATAAGCAAACAAGGTCTCCGACTACAGACCAAGGAATAAAAGATTCAAATAAAAAAAAATCTTACTATTTGACGGTAGAAACAAGAGCTGCGGTACCTACATTTCCAATCTCGTCGCTTCGTCGAATTATAAATAAACTATACCTAATTACTCAAAAATTTCACTATCGCAGTAACATTTACACAATTCACTCAATAATAAGTGATATCGTGATGATGAACATAATAAATCCGTACATTTCCATATATGGACATTATGATGTCACAGTTTTACCAACTGTGTTAAAGAAATTAAAACAAAATCGCCGCATTACCAATTCATATGGTAGTTGACCCCAATGATTTCAAAAATTACAAAACAACATAATATGTTGGCAATTAAAACATAATATATAACAAATATTCTTGCTAAAACTATTAACATTTCAAATTAAACAAAACATATTAATATGTTAACTATACAAATAATAGATAATAACTGCGCTTGTGTAAAAAAACAAAGATAAATACAGAATTTTCAAAGGTCATCATAAGCCTTTTAAACGATGAGGAGATTTGGGCCATCTCCCTGGCCCAATGGTTGGTGTGGAGTCAGATCCTCTGTTGTTGGTTAGCAACCTGTCAGCAGGTAAGGTTTCCTAGGGTCACGTGAATTGTGAGTTGAGTGTGGGACCTCTTAAACCCCAAGGACTTTCCAAGAAGGTAGAGGCATAAGTTACTGAAGAATTTCCTTTTAATCCTTCTTCCGTATATTGGGATAAGGATTTTGTTTTCTATCCTTATATCTTTTCTTTTTATATATTTTTCTTTTCATTATCACAATCTTTTTCCTCTTTTTCCTTTGACATATTTTATCCTCCTTTAAATATGAGGATTAGTGAGATCAAATGATGGTGAAAAGTCTCAGGAGAAGCGCGACTAAAAACACTTGTTTTTAGTCGCGTAATAGTAATATGTTAATATTACTGTGTTGTAGTTTGAAAGGTGATGTATACTAGTGAAATTACTGGAGTAACGAGACTTGATAACTTAAGTTATAAAAGAAAAAATCAGAGATAAAAGGAAAATTATGGAACGAGTCTTGGACCCACACTGACTAAGGCAGGGAGAATAAAGAAAGAACTTTACATCTTAAAGCGAGCGCTATCTGGTGCTGTGTATACGGTCTTATATAACGCCGTATTATGAGCAGGCGTATCACTTACTATCAGGTGAACACTCGTCTCTTAGTCGGATAAAAATTAATAAGATTTTCTAAGAAGAGGCGGACTGCTTTAATAGTCATTGTTGATATGAGAGTTTGTGAGTGTAGTATGATGGTGAAAGGACTTATGAGAAGCTGCTGATCTTCTCTGGAAGTCTTCAGTTTAAATCACAATGTGAAGTATCTTTTTGTTCTATACAATCGTTACTCTTGGTGTTGTAGGTAAGGGTCTGTTTATTTATTTACTTTCTTTCTCTGTACTCTCGTTTTCCTTTCCTAATTTTCATACTTTCACATTTTCTCTTTTATTTTCTTTCACTATTGTTGAAGTATTATTTTTGTAACCACGCGATTTGATATATAAGTTAAAGCACGTGATATTAGTTGTGTTGATGTAAGAATTAGCAGAGGCATACGTTACCAACAAAACAAATCTGATAGCGACATCGCAACTGTAAATTGCTGTGTCGCAGTTAGGTTAACGGCTAATTAATGTGAGAAGTGAACGCATTAGATACGTTTACGTACAATAAATTACAAGAGAGTGAGTGAGAGGGAGAATGCTATACAGCGAAGTACAGCAACGCAATTATCTGCGGCGCGGACCGGTCCGACCGAGAAATTTGAATAATAAAGATATGGGATACTCATAAACAAGCATACGCCACATACCTACTTATCAAATTCAATTCTAATGCCGGTAAAGAGTAGACCTATCGAAACAGACACGTCACTAATCTATCGCTGCCGAACTTACGACGCCTCTGAGATTTCCCGATTAGATGAATTTCTTCTTTCGTGCAGTGCCTTTATATTACAGCAAATACATTTTCCAATAACAATATACACTACACTATGTTATGAGTAAAGGTGCTTGTGCTGTGATTTCATTAACATGGTAATAGATCTATTGTGTTATTAGATGTCGATTTCTTTTTTAATTTGTTGCGAGAAAACTCCCTGCTTCTTAGGTTAATGCTTGACCACGATCCCACCTGGTGTTAAGTGAAGATGTGGTCGATGATGGTAAAGCGCATTAACCTTGCAAATGCCTATTCACTCTTTTCTCTTTTTCTTTTCTTTTCCTTTTTCTTTTATGGTTATGTGGGATTTATACCCACGAAAATCCCTTCTGTGGCCAACCGTGTTGCATTGTAAAAAGCCCGGGATCTGCGGAACTCACCGGCTGTCGCTGAATCTACAAATCACATACTTATAATCCTGTTTATAACTCTAAATATACATAAACATAACATAAATATAAATAAGTTATGTAACTGATATTCACTAATAAAAATTTAAACATATATAAGTATCTATTGTATTATCTCTCCCCTTCTCTCTTCCTAGTTATACATCTATCCATCTCTTCGTCCCTTTCCTTATCCTTTTCCTCTCGGCTCTCTCCTCTCTCTTATATTTGTATTTATATAGTTTAGTTTGCGGATTCCTGATCCGCAAATTCTGGGACGTATAAAGCCTTCACAACTATAATAGAGGCTGAAGGCGCCAACTTCTCAAACCAAAACAAAATAAATCACTACTTATAGAAAATAACTGAAAATTTTACTGGTTCAGCACAGCTTCTATTTCTACCGCCAAATAGTAATATGCAAACATTACTGTGTTGTAGCTTGAAGGGTGCTGTATGCTGGTAAAATTATTGGAGTAACGAGACTTAACACTATCGAGGCGAAGGACGCAATGTGGTGCTGTGTATACCATTTCAACCAGCTTAATTTAATGGGCAAGCATATCACTTACCAACAAGTGAACGGTTTATTATCATCAGCCGTAAGTTGTCCACTGCTGGACTGTCTCACCACGCTGGCCTAATACGAGTCGATGGGGCAGTAAAGCCTAGTTTGTTGAGATGGCCAGGTGAAGATGGTTTCTTTTATTTACTAAGTAAAGGTTAATGCTTGACCACGATCCCACCTGGTTTTAATTGGTAATATGGTCGGTGGTGATAAAACGTATTGACCTAATCGATGCCTAATCACTTTTGATTTGACGGCACTGATATGGTTCGGGTTTCGCAAGTTGTGCGGGATCTTTAACATCACAAAAGTAAAAAGTAAGTGAGACGGGCAGAGTGTGGAAAGAGATTGTGGCTGCTTGATCTTTGCCGATTTACCGTAGCCGGCGTTAAGTTCGGCAATTGGCGGTGTCGCAACGCGGCCATAACATTATGTATTCATACAATAAAACAGAAATAACGAGAGATGTGCCCCAAAACACGGCGCGCCCGTACCTATGGCCACTGTAGTTGGAACAAGTTCCGCAGCGACACATTGTCGCGTGGGCAACTACTTATTGTGTGTGTGTGTACGCACTCATACAAACAAACATGTAAGATCTCTATTGCTACAGACCGTCTAGGTAGATACCACCGCAGCTCCTATTTCTACCTTCAAATAGCAGTAAACATTAACTGTGTTCCGGTTAAAAACACATCACGTCTTAGGGCGACGAGCGCAATACGCTAAATATACCATCTAAACAAGCGCCGATGGACAATCGTATCACCTACAACAGGTGAAAGCCTTGCTTGTCTTAACGTGTTATATTATATCAATTAAACAGATCTACAGAGAGCTTGATGAGGCTGAAAGTTTCGGCTGATTATACATTTACGGTTTTTGCGTACAATCTGATAGTTAAATAATTAATTTCCAAAAAAAATTTAACTTAATATAAAGTTTCAAAAAATCAGACTTGATATCAAGAAAGAAGGATGTCTTGTCAAACAAAAAATACAATTCGAAATAATTTTCGTAGACTGTAAACGATAAGTAAGAGGCTGTAGGCAAATTGCATCAAATATAAGCTCCATTTGGAAGCAAGAACCTCATCGTTATAAGGATGCTAACAAAACAAATATATATCTGATACAATAAAGGGGCCGTAAAGGGTCTTACAGGACAACTCATAGGACCCAAGCCAACCTCACCTGCAAATGAGACTCTGGCTTCCTTTCAACTCGTATTGGTCTGCGTGGTAAGAGATGGCACAAATCCCCCCACTATTGGTGAAAGTCCAATGATGATGATCTAATAATAGTAAGAGTCATAACAAAGAAATTAGAATAGGAATTAATGAGTCGTTACAAATACCATCAATAGTCATCGAGAGATACAAAACAAGTCAATTATTTGGGTAACAATAAATTTCTAAACAGTTATCAAATTCGGGCGGGTTTATGTGCGCAATTAACTGCGAACATGTTGCCGTATCGGCGGTTAAGTGTAACAATAAAAATCAAGTAAACATGTCCAGAGGTGTAGTCCGGGAGAATCGTATGCCGGCAGTAAAACTGACGGGACTCGCTCGCACTGTACCGCCGCGGAGTAAACGGACACGATACCAAAGATAAACAGGCATCGAAACAGAATAAAAACTCACTTTATGTCGGTTATTATTCAGCAATAAAGATCGACGGGCGACGGCAGGTTTACGATTCGATCCCGCAACGCAGCCTCATCTGATAATAGACTGTTACGTACGTATAAATATTGTTTGCGGCCACCGTTTGAGTGTCGGCCGGCCTTCTAATTCCTCACGGGGATGCGCGTGCGCGTGCGCACTCCACAACACAGCAGGAACATAAGCCAACGTATTGATCTCACATGAACATGTTTCCTACAACACAAATTCATGCAAAAGAAAACCAATTCATACCTAGGAAGAATCGCGAGATTGTTAAAATTTAGCAATATCAATTTCAATGGAGAATATGATTGATTATTAAGACCTAATGAGCTCATTTTGCGCAATAGCAATGATATCAGGTCCTCGGCTTAGTTCTTCCGTGATCATGACTGCTGTAAAGCCTTTGAAAATTGGGGTAATAAAGTTTTATAAAATATTTAAAGGAATAATGTAATATAACTGGGACTAATAGTTACGAAGTGGAGGATCCAAAGTAAAATTACTAATAAACTCATGCTCAAGTAAGTTTTGAAAAACTAATAGTTAGTCCGACTGATTCAAAGATATCAGGTTAGCAAAATAAAGCAGAGGTATTGCAACAACGAATATAAAACCACATAGAATGTAAACAATAATCTCTTCAAGTAAAACAAGGAAGTGATTATAATCATCAAAGAACTGAACAAACTGAAATTGTAGAACTTATAAAATCTCCTAGAAAAAAGAAAATATAAACATCAGTAATACGGAACCTGTCATTTGTAATTCAGCTTACGAGTAGCGTCCGAAGCCTTCCACATATCAAAACACCGATCGTGGAGCATTTAATCGTCCCAACTAATTAACCTAACTGAGAGTACGTAAAACGTTGATAGTAAAATTCTGGATAGTTATAATGTACAATAAAAAAAAGCACCGGCGAGATACAGTGAAGCGTCCATAAACCTGGCATTAATGCATTCGAGGCGCGAGGGCGGGGCCACAAAGTTTTAACGTTTGAGTACTACGAAAGCATTTGAACGCGGTGATAAAATGTTAGTGCCGTATCTGTTATTTGTTGGCTATCGGATCGCGGCAGTAAATTGGTTATAACGTTTGTGACGGAATAACCTATTAGTTTCACATGGTATTAAATAGTTGATACAACTGTGTTCTTGTTTGGACGTAGGCGTCGCACAAGGTACGGTACACGGTCCGCTTTTCTATCTTGTACATTCATTTGCTGCAAGCTTCTCGCTTAGTGCTGACAATTCAAATATTTACTTTCGCAATGCATGTACTTGTGATTATCCTTTAATTTGTATGGCTCTGGTACCGAAATTACTAACAAAAGTTTTCAAACTATAGGGGATACATAATTCTGTATATACACTCTAATAAGCGAATGATTGTTGTAGGATAAAACGGAAATATCAATCTACAATGAAAAGATAATTTTCAACTAGTATCTTCACAATAAATAAAAAACTGGCCCTTTTACTAACAGCATAGAAAGTATGGAAATTTTTATAGTACTGAGTTATTTTAACGACTTTCATCTTCACAGCCTAGAAAACGATCCTATTAAAATTAATTTAATCGCGCAGTATGACAACCTTTTATAATCGAGGCTAATTTGATGTCAATATTAATATAAACAAGATGTAACGCGGTCGTCGCGAACAGGGAGGAGTCACATCTTAACAGAATATTAATGCCAATTATGTGTAATACCGCAGAGGATGTTTCTACATTGCGCTCACCTGGAACTATGCCTGAAAGCACAATATTCTACCGCTCTCTACCTTTGCATCTACATTACACTTTAGCATTTAATATAGTAATGTGTATTATTCCGGGTACAACACAGTTTTACTTCTTAATCTTATGACAATCAAATTTTTCCAGCTCTGCCTAATCATCATTTTTGCTCTGCTCTCTACAGATGTAAACATTTTTAGGTTTATTAATAAGCCTCTATTCCAAGGTTGCGTAACTTTCATCCAGTTCAATTTGATTCGTTCCCGACGTCAACTTTCCACGTCATTTGCGACAGTTTTCTGCGTCACTTATCTCTCTGGGGCCGCTGTCAAAATCCCTCTTATACCATATGCCGTTTTTTTAAGTAACATGACCTACCGCCTTCAGTTATATAAAAAGTGACCTAAAATCCACATTGCCCTTTCCGTTGTAAATTTGATAGACTAAGGCTGGATTCGGTCCTCATAATCAGTATTCTATACCATAATTAACGACGTTAAACCACCCAGTATTTAAGAGTGCATTCTATCATAAGCCACACATAACTCACAGTGTTCTTCGAGGTCCCAACTGATATGTAAGTAAAGTACTCATTAAATGCTCAGGAGGCAGTCGTCGCGTGTGGTCCGTCGATTAATTCGGCCCACGTTAATTTATACTGTACCCGGTCGGGCACACGTCGCCTTGCGCCTTACTCTCCCACTGGTCATCGTTACGAAACGAATTCCCAGTTCCGTGGAACGTGCGCATCTCTTTCCCCACTTACACAACAACACAGCAATGCTGTCTTGACTGTACATTATTAATACGAAGGCGGTAGCCAGTCAGTTGTTCAAGAGAAATGTCATACCAACCAAATTTCGTTTACCACGAAACTAATACTTAACGACTTAGCCAATACGAAACGAATATTTGCCTTGTTTTAGCGTAATGATACTGACTTTGAGCTCAAACAACTCTTCTGCCACTTGCTGATGGAATTCGAGCAGAAGAGAGTCGTCAATGACGACATTAGTAAAATCTAACGTATAATTAATTCTATGATAGTCACCAAAAGTTAGTAGATTAAATACTTTACAAATTAATAATGGTGAATTTTAAATAAGCTAACACTTGACCTCAAACTGACATGATCTTTCCTAAAATAATAAGCCGTGGATATTGACGTGTGCCTGAAATTCCTCTCTCATATGATGACTGCTGCAAATTTGTATTGACTCTACAGGAAATTAAATCTAGGACTTTTGCTTTATATGGTTTAGCTTTAAAAGTATATAAAATCTGTGTTGTGGACCCTTAAAAATGATATTAGAGTTCATTAAAGCGAAATATTAATATGTTTACAGTGAAAGTGTCCAATGTTTTAATTTAAATATTAATCAATAACTAACGTCGCATAGCATCGGACGCGTTGCGATATAATCTTTAATTTATTGTACTGAAGAAGGCTGATTGTGTTAATTAATAACATTGAGATGGTTATAAATCCTAACGAAACACCAAAAGTCTCGCGGCGGGGTCGTCGGTACAGTGGACCCCGTGTACCGGAGGTACAGTCCGCTTCAAAACCAACTGATTATTTCACAACCGATTGTCGATATATCGTATTAAAATATATGTTTTAAAGCAATGACCATTGGTTAAGAAATTTATTTTAAATTATAAAGTTATGGATCTGAGGTAGTCCCACATAACAACTCATAGGATCCAAAGTCAATCAATCTCCTCTCCTCATAGTGTAGCCTAATCAATAAACGAGGCTCTGGCTCCCACCAACCTGCATTTGGCCAGTGTGGTGGGAGATAATCCAATCCCCAATTATTAGGAGAGGCTTATATCCAGCAGTGGACATATAACGGCTGATGATGATGATCTACTTCCAATAAAATTGCAGCTTTTAATAGTTATAACTGGTCTATTTAAAAATAAGTAACCAAATATTGATTAAAATAAAACTATTCTGATACTTAACCCGCAAGCTGTTCACCATTAGCATACCATTGAAACACCGTTTTCAATAACGCATTGAAGGTCTGGAGGATGCTGAGGAATTAAGCTATATCATACAAAATCACCTATTATAATAGCTCGTTAAATAACCATACAGAAAGCTTTATTATAATAAACTCATCAAAAATTATGTAATACAGTGACTTAAAAGAGCTTTTAATGCAAAAAGGCATGAACCAAATAAACATGACTAAGATTTATAATTAATCATCCTTGATGATGAATCAGATTCTGCACCAGTTGTTGTATTACACAATCGCTGTAGGTTCAAACGAGTACGATGTAAATGAGAAACCGTCGCAAAACTGGAGGCTGATAATTAAAAATCAGTTGGGGAAGTTAATAACTATTGCAACACTAGCCTTGTGGGACCGCCGCGTAAATCATACGGTAACAAAAGCCGGACGGCAATGCCCCTAAAGCAGGGCCCCGTCGCTAATTGGCCGTCGCAGTAAACGCGAACCGCCGTGTTGAAACACACGGTGAATCCAATTCCGTTTTACAAAGAGGCCAAATAACTCGAACGGAGAATTTGAACAAAAAAAAATTTAAACGCCCGCCGCGTAACAGAACACTATACCGCGAAAGAACATAAAAATCTGGCCGGCTATTAGATTTAGCGGTCTCCGTAACAACGGACGACATTTTTATATTTTTCAAGTGAACGGCCCGTCTCCCCTCCCTCTCATTCCCCCTCTTCTCCCCCCTCGTCCCCGTATACACACACACGCTCGCCCCGCTCACAGGTATAGACAAATGTGCTAAGTAAAAAATATTATTATAGCATAATACGCCATAAAACACGAGAGATTCGAATAGTCGTCAGCGCTACTCAAACTTTCATTACATTACGCAATAATTAGTCAATACTTGTAGCATGTTTTTAGCAAGCGACCGTCGAACAATACCGAGCAGAGAACAGTAATGAAATTACTGCGGTAACGAGACTTAACAACTAACATCACAAAGCGAGCGTAATGTCGTGTTTATACCATCCTAACTAACACCGCGTCGTGATAGTAGTTTGAACGCTAGCCTCCCATTCCGATGGTACAGGATTCGAATCCTGCACCATTGAATTGTTCAATTTATATGCAGTTAATATAACAACTAAAATCACGTGCTTTAATACATATCAAATCGCGTGGCTACAAACCAAAAAATAAATCATCGCGCATCAGGTGAAAGTGATGGCCAACTCAACATTTCAAAATAAAATAGGACTTGTATAATTTTTGCTAGTAGCAAGTCTCTTTTGCGGTCCCATAGTTTCGAGCTACTAGGAATAGGACTGAAGAAAGGACTTTCGGACTTCGAACATAATAACGATAAGGTCTCGTTTTTGTCGTAGTAGGGATGTTGGGATAGAGCGAAGTGAAACTAACAAAATAGGAAAGCAGACCCTGACAAAAAACAGGACAAATGCTAAGAAGAAGAAAAAAATGGGGATGTTGGAGAGGGTTACTTTTATCGTTATCCTTCCAGAGTTAGGATGTAAAGAAGGAAGGCATCAGTACACTCAGTAGACCCTGAGATCCACAGCAACGTATTAATGATGATCACCGAAAGGTTTTAGTGAGTACAAATCTCAATAACCCTGTCTTCTCAGAAGCAAAGTACTAATAGAAGTTTCCTCTCAATAATAAAAAATCAGTTAGAGACCACCGCAGTTGATAAACAGTAATGTACAAACATTACTGTGTTCCAATTCGATAGGTGATTTACGTCAATGAATTACTGGAGTAACGAGATTTAACATGCACAAGAGAAAAAATAGAAGGAAAAATGTAAATTAGAAAGAAAATAGTAAGCATTGTAATCGTTTGATAAAAATAGTAGAGAATGAAGAGATAGTAAAGTTTTCTGTCGAAATTTGCGAGAAAGAGAGATTATAAAAGAAAATAGTAAATAAAACGATACTTAACATCTTAAATCTAAGAATCATGAGTAGTATTATTTGTAATGAAGTGGGCGTTTGATTATATGTTTTGTTACAGTTTGAGGAGCTCCACGGAGACGGTACTCCAACATAAACAATGTCAGTGATTTCTATTAAAACTATTCAGCATTTCGATATAGGAATTATATTAGAATAGAGTCTGGGAACTCGTATCAACGCAATGTGCAATAAATAACGCGAACGGACAGCCGGACGGTAATGAGCTTACCGCTTCTATGTATATGGGCGTTGAGGTCATTTTGCGTCGATAGCGATCCGTGTTTATTTGGTAAGTGTTGGTAATAAAATTGGTAAAAAAAAATTAAACATTTCGGCGAGCTGCGGGCAGCGTCTTTGTCGAAAAGTTTAAGGACAAACCGAATTAGAGTCGAGCCGCTGACGTCCTCGCCGTGTGTGATTTAATTGCGCCGCGGATACAAATCATTGTTCTAATGGCATTATATTATAATATAACATAATATTGCGATACAACAATCGCTGAGGAGGATATGAAGTCTGTTCTGCATACTGAATTAATTTGGTTACTTTATAACCTAAGTTTTATATAAGTAAAATTCATCACAAACTTTCGTATCGATAAACACAAGTATTGATTCTACAAACTACTTGTCTACAGTGCAGTGCATCTACAGCCTTAATAAACGATATGTCCACATGAAATGATAACTAATCAGTTTTAATTTGTTAATCGTTACCAGTAATAATATGTGATAATAGATTTCATTTGGACATAACAAAGGGGGTGTGACGGTGCGGGTGAACTTTGAAGTGATTGCTGACGCTGCGGCGTCAGTCAGTTGGTTATTAAGTAGTGGTGTGGTGTACGTACCCAGAAGGCGGTGAGGTTCGGCTGCAGGCGGCTCTGGAGGTCCGGGTCGGAGAGGGCGCCTCGGCCCAGGGAGCCCGAGG
>DWLS01006554.1:0-11512 GCA_018246255.1 Pachliopta kotzebuea | reverse complement strand
CCAGGCCGAGTCCCACACACCCCTCCGGGCCCACCCAGAGCACCGGCGGAACGTCCGTAAAAGGATTCCCCCGCGTTAAAAAAAAAAAAACCTTAAGTTATAAAGTCATGATACGAAAAGGAAAATCGAGAACTATTACAGGTATATCGCGTATGAATATTTTTGAGGCAGAAGCGTGACCTTCTCATGGCTGTGTTTACTGCTTACCATAGCAAAGATAAAACCATTTCGGTTATTTATATTTAAACCGCATTAAGATTATATTACCGGCAATAGCCCAAACAAAGGTAACAAGTAAGACTCACATCTATCAATATAACGCACATTCTATCGTGAGTAGGTGTATTATTTATTACTTGGGTTGAATTAAAAATACAAGTATCTAAATTCCAATAATATCATCTTGACCAATTTAACAATTTTATATACAAAAGTCAACAACATAACAATCAGTGTACATGAATGTATGAAGAGATGTTATTGTGTTAGAGTCCGCAATAAAATGTGAGGACGTTAATAATTTTCTCATTCACATGGATTTGCAAACAGTGTCAAGCATCATTATACAATGCTCTCGATCTTTTGCTCGAATGTAATGTTAAATGTACGTGAGCGCTCATAGACGAAGTAATATATATTATATAACTTATATTACATACATATATTAAGTCATTTGAAATTCGTTTAGAATAAACAATTTATCTACAATGCACTGACAGTTGATCTTAATTTTATATTGTGAATGACAACGAGGGAGAATACTAATGCTTCTGTTTATTTTTTTTATTCTTAATAATAAAAAATCATATTTTATTTATTTATTTAATGTAATTTATAACACAGAACTTACATCTATCACAGATTTGTCAGTAAAACAAGAACAACTCAGGTTTTTGCTAGCTCTTAGCGTTAATTTAGTCCTGCTAATTAAAGTCCAAAGTAGCGGACTCCAGTGTCTGTCAACAATCACTTGCAGAACGCTGTTGTTTTCGACTGTTCTGGCGGTAAATTTTTAGTTAGTCAGACGTAACATACGAAAACATAAGCAAGCGGCAAGCCGTCTCTATTGATCATTATTTTTTTCCTGCAGGGATAGAATGCCACTAACGTTGGACGGTCAGATAACAATGGAGAAGACACCGTCGTATTGGGTGACGCGGTCGGCACCGCGCAGAGTTTACGCTATGAATCCATCGGTAAAACTTCTCGCTGTAGTACGAGATCCTGTTACGAGGGCAATCAGCGATTATACGCAATCCGCTAGGTTAGTCAAATTAACACTTCATAAAAAAATTATTACAAACTAATTCGTTTGCGGTAACTTTATCTTTTCAGGTTAATGTTTTAAAATGTATACACTCTTGTTTAATTACTTTGCTCCCTCTAATCAAAATAGTACCGTAAGTAAACTTAATTGAAATACATGTATATATAATCAAGTCAAGCAAGAGAGAAGAACGGATAGGCAAGTGATTTAAATATCTATTTTCGCATATCCAAATATGGTAGCAGAATTTTGATACAAGATATACCATAGAAAAGTCTGGGTATAGTACTTTGCCCAGAGTTTATTGCTTTGCAGTTGTAATGTACTTTACTATGTTCTAATTTACCTCCCAGGTTACCGAGATATATTAAATCCCTAGATCCCAGGGCTATGAGTTTAACATAAACATTATGACAATGATAGTTATGGGAAAGATTTACCCTTAGACGAATGCCTTCCTCGTGTCATCGATTTGTTGTTAAAATAAGTAAAAAATCAGTAATCCTTCCTTTCGTGTATTCTAGTAAACGGCCTACACTACCACGGTTCGAAGATTTGGCGTTAGTGAACAGTTCGGTGGGTTGGGGCGGAACCTGGTCTGTAGTTGACGCTTCATGGCCGCCGGTTAGGCTGGGAGTATATGCCAGACCGTTAAGGCGGTGGCTTCGGCGATTTCCCCGATCGAGATTGTTGCTCATCAGCGGGGAGAGGTTAGTGGCGGACCCTGCTGCAGAAATGGCCAGAGTACAGGTATAAGAAACCTTAACATTCCGCTACCCATTTTAAAATACATATATATAGTGACATTTTGGTGAATTGTAAAGTAATTTCATGTTATTCCTTTATCAGGAGTTTCTGGGATTGAAGCGGGTGATAACTGATAAACATTTTTACTTCAATTCATCTAAGGGCTTCCCGTGTCTGCTGAAATCTGAAGGACAGTCCACGCCGCACTGCCTCGGCAAGACTAAAGGCCGCAATCATCCATATATTGACCCGGTCGCTATTGAAAGGTTGAGAGAATATTACAGGCCTTTCAATGAAAGGTTTTATGAATTATCTGGTATAAACTTTGGATGGCCTTGAGGCGTCAGGGAAATGTAATGTTCTTTCAAACATTTAACTATCCTAATTACTAGTCACAAGTTTGAAGATGGACATAGCTATTATAATTACGGAAGTAATAAGATTTAATGTCTTATTTGTCGATCTTACAATTAACACTACTTTTTTATGCGCAGGCGTAAACTTACTATCAGGCGAACACTATACTCGATATCATAGAATAAATAAATCTTGGATTCATTTGCAATTATAGCCGCCAAATACAAAGTAAAGATAAAAGGTAATTTCAACAAAGTATTAGTTGAATTCGTTTCACGTTGACTCATCTATCGTTTATTTCTAATCTAAAATATTTGCAGATACACTGTTTTGCATTAAAATTTTATGGTAACCTACGACGTAATAACCTTTCATTAAGATACGTTTATGTCAAGAATAGTTATGAATTATTTCAGATTTTTATGAAATTTGTTATAAAAGGTTTATTTTCCTGGTGATATTAAATTTTAGCATATTGTAAAACTGTTACTAATGGTATCAACCCAGTCATCGACAAACTCTTTTCTTAAGCAATTCATTTGTTGTTTGTTTAAATCTTTTCTTTTGAGAAGAAAAAACGATATTTATTTAAAATAATGGTATAAAAGTGTACATCTAGCTTACCTCTTCTATGTCTCATTTTAAAATACAACAAATGAAGGCACCGTATTAAAAAAAAGGTTCACTAATACAAAAGGTATCCTTCCAAAAAATACTCCACATACGTGAAAAGTGATTCTGCATTTCCTTAGGAAGTACACTTTTTTATTGACTAAAACCATTACTTTTTTAATGTAAACGTTGTGAACATTAAAAATATATTAAAAAATGTGTTAACATATTTTTAATGTTCACGTTTCTTGGCGGAAAGGCATCCATGAGTTCAAAAAGCCCTTTTTCGAGTCCGATTGAGAAACTTTTAGAGACTGTCATTGTACATAATCATCTTCGTCTATGCGTCATTATATATATATATAATTACTCCTTATTTAGTCTATGTACAATGAAGGCTTTGTTATGCTCTATCTATACATACATATCTATATCTCTTGTGTTCATATTGTACAACAACGTTAGGTGAGAAAGCTATCACCTCTATCTGTTATAAATATTTTTTTTACCAACATACCGATTTTTAGGTAGTCTAAGTGATTTATACATTTTTAATGGAATGTAATAGAAGATAGAGTTATTAAGAAAAAGGTAGAGATTTTTAAGCTTTCACTTCCTATCTTAATTTTTGTGCCTTTAACTTGCGGAAGTATTAGTAATATTCTTTACTGATAAATTACTTTTTGTATGTATTTATATTTAAATTACTTCCAATATCTTCGAAGTTATAAAGATATTTCTAATAACTATGTAGAATAAATCCAGTTCCTATGAAATGAAGTTAAAATTTGTTCAACTTTAGGTTAAGTTATATACGTGCAATAGGTCATAAACTGCGGTTGTGTTAATAATGTAGTAATAGTTTTAATAAACCTTGTTTTAGGGTTTAATGAACTTAATAATTCGATTGTAATTCTGTAACTAGCGGTATGAGAGTTAAGATAAAACTATTGAAAATCGTAAATTCTATTATATGATATTTTTTATTTGTTACGGATATTTAACAATTACAAAGTACATGATAATGACTATTAAATTAAAAAAATAAGATACCCGCAATTGAAGTTCAACCGCATTACCCTGATTAATTTTTAATTATGTCTGTGAGTACTTCGAATTCATCATTCTGTAAAAAACAACAGGATTTCTTAGCAACTAAGTTCGTGTAGCAATTTACATACTTTCGAGTCCAATTAATAAATCTTTACGATTTGGGTTTTAAAAAAATTGTTATGTTTGGAAATATGGTATATCATTATCATCATTAACATTTGTTGCAACTTTATCGGCTAAACTATTGTTGTGAATTTATTATATATTTAAAATTTGCGAAGGTTGTGTAAATAAACGAAATAGTATGTAGGCGATGTTATATTAATGTTGAATTTTTATCGTGAAACGTACGGTTTTTGGGCAACAAGTTGCCGTGTTTGGGTTGTGGATTTTTTGTCGAATCCAATGACTAGGCACCACTCTATTGTAAATCTGTCCCCAGAATAGTATTGATGTGTTCCGGCTCAATGTATGGGAGTTTAAACATTCTGAGCGATTTCGCTTTACTATCCGTTGCCTATGTCAATACCTTATGAAATTCATGTAAAATTTTAGCCCGTTGTAGATAAAAAACGAATGTTATATCTCTTCCTAACATGTTGTTACCTAGTTAATTGTGATTATATTCATTAGATCTGTAGGAAAGCACCGAGCCATCATTTACACACCTGCCATAAATTCGCTTTTGAAACGAATAGCTTTAAATTATTTATATGAATGATTGTAATAAAACAAGAAACAAAGAAAAAGAGTTTTATTTCATTTTAGTAAAGTATACTTATCTGGGGGCAGGGAAACAAAGTGAGTCCTAGCCTTGACACAAGTGAGCGCAAGCGTTGTCTGTATTACACTGCCTCCTGCCTCGTTTTAATAAATAATGTAATGTATAAATATTAAGAAGTATTTTGACTTGTAATATGCATTGGTAGGCTGGTAGGTTTTATTTGTACGTAGCTAATCGAGCTATAGCCGACTATCGCGAAAACTATGGAAACTGAGTCTTCGTATTTTGTATAAAGGCTCGCGATTTCTTCGCCGCTAGGAAAGAGTGAAGATTCACTGTAACAAACCAATCTTGCATTATTTGGTTGAAATTTAATGATGAAATGTAGAGTGGCACCACCGGGGAGTTCACAGGGAATGGAATACACACAATGTAGGACCGGTCGCCCTTTAAATTCATTAAAAAGGTAATTCAGCAGTCAACTACAATAGTATACTAGCAACATTAAAGAAATGTACAGTAGACATGATAATGACCTTAAGCCGCTAAGTTGGAGGTAACATGAAGGTTCTTGATCAATATCTTTTAATCAAAATAACAATACTTATATACATAAATTCACGTCACATTGTTATAGTAGATATATCACTTACTATTAAATGACTATTATACTGGTAAACTTTACGCCGGAAAAAAAATTATAACCAAATATCCTTTTACATTATAAAATACAAAATATATATATTGTAAGTGCTTTGGTGGTACAGCGGCTAATCGCTTGAATAGTAACACAGAGGTCTCTGTTTCGACTCTCAGACCATATATACGTTGTGGAGTTAAGGTGGTATATATCGAACAAACATACTTGGTCGGCAGCCTCACACATTTTGTAAATTTCCCGTTACAGCAGCATAGAGGTATTCCGGCATTTAACACATAAAAGCTGTATTATACGGCCATATTATCACTTAACACCGTATGAAATTGAAGTCAAAAATTTTAAACATAATAATATTCTGAATTAATATAATAACTATATACTCACTCAAGGCATAATACTCTAAAATGAGGAGTCGGTGGGTTTGTCTTTCTAAAATTTTTAACATCCCTATTATACACATCATAATCTACTACCATATTGGTTTTAGTTGCACGATCGGCAGATTTAATAATGCTCAATTTCTTTAAAACCGTCGCTATATCGGTACAGTCTTCAGGTTTAATTAGAGATTTATAACGTGAATTATTTTCCGAATCCAAATCTTTTTGAAATACCCCTGTTGTTTCATCTAGACTTCTAAGGAAAGCAATTTTAGCGTCAAGCCAACTTTCAAAGTTTTGTGGATGATATTTCATAAATTCATAGATAAAATTGCACGGTCTTGTAACTTTATTTAACGTATCGATTGAAATAATTTCTGGTCTCCCAAAATCGTTTTCATCGGGCAGCCAATTTTTATTGAAGTTCTTTAGTATCATATCACTGTACTTATTATCACTGATTGTATCTTCGTCAGTAAGAGTTATAAATTCACTGCTTGTACCCGGTTCGTCGATTGATTTATTGCATTTTTCCGACAGACGTTTTAAAATATTGAATGGATTACGAAGTTTTTTGCTGCCGGGACCTTTTATGCTCTCATTGACAACACAATCGGAATCCGATGATGAAGAATCCAAAATAATATGGCTTTTGTCAAAAACTTCGAAATTACTAGTGATGTAAATATCAGCCTTGTAGAATTTGTTAAAAGTCTTGATAAGATTTGAAAAGGCGCGTCTATGCCGAGTAGTACTACTATCATTGTTTACGAGATTCTTTAATCTGTTCGCCAGCTCTTTAATGCTATTAAAGTTACTGGTGTACGTGTCGCAATGGTTATCGAGACGAGGTCTTTTACTTTTTACATCTTCATCATCATTCAGTATTATAGTTTCCAAAATGCCATCATCAACGATTTCATACTCATCAGTTAGTTTCAGCCTTGATTTATAACGAGTATTATATGTTTGTATTAACTTGTTGAGCGCTTCTAAGTTCACGGGTTGCAAATTTCCCGATAGAAAAAGATTTTTCAATCTTGCCGCTAGTCGCTTTATTGATTCATAATGATAATTTTTTGTATTATCCCTTGATCTCTTTCTAGAGTTTGGACCATTATCTCTGTATCCACGATTGTAATTATAGAAATTAGGTCTGTTCATGTTTTGCAATCCTGGATTATATTGAAATCTCGGAGTAAAGTACATATTTGCCATAAAAGGTCTTTGAAACGACATACCGAACTGAAAATAATTAGTTCTTATAAACGGTTGCCAAAAATAATAAGGACGGAAATGTGACTGGTTAGTTTGGATTCTTGTGTTGAAAGAGGAAACATGTGCTCTACTCCGGTTTCTATGAGAGTCAACGGCACTTCCGACTCTTCTAATGTGGTCTCCATTTACTTCATCTGTAATACTGTATGTTCGCGAATGAGTCGACGAACGTCGCACATATCTCTTTTTAAGAGATAGTAAATTTATTGTGTATTCATTTTTATTGCAGGAAATATTGTCTGGTATCAGAACATTTTCAGGAACTTTAATAGATACTAATTGATTATTAAGTAAATTAGATAAGTTTCTAAAATTTCTTTGTACATTCTTTGCATTACTTGGTTTATAATTTTTTTTTTTGAGTTTTTCAATTTGATTTTGATAAACACTTCGTGTATGTTGTTTTGGATTCTTACATATGTAGGCGTCGTCATCATCCGTAAAATTCTGTAAACCTGTTTTAATATAAATGATTTATATCAACATAATAATCATAAGAAAATATTATAAAAGAGCAAAAGTGTTTTAAAAATACAGTTGAGTCTTATGATAAGAGGCTAAATAAATAACAAATTTATAAATACATAGTTGTAAATGTTAATATATCTAATGTATTGAAGTTTTTTGTAAAACAATAATGTCATAAATTGATGAATCTATTGCTTGTTACATTTAGTAGTAAGTGATAACCTAACCTATACTAACAGCATTCAAAAAATATTACAATACATTTATCGAAAGTTTGAGGAATTAAAACAATGTCTGCAGCAGAATTAACAGAAATAAGCTCTAGTTTCTTCATATCTAAATATTGTAATTTGTTAGGCTTTGTAAGTTAAATTTGAAATTTAGACAGAATCAAAGCATGTTCATATACTTTATAATTAAAAATAAATTGATTTTAAAGTGTTCGAGTTAATTTTAAAAAATTAACACCATTTTCATCAATGTTAAATTCTACATGGATTACAACAATTTTTTTATTTTGAAATATGTAACATACCCTCACATTTGTCACTTTTTCCTGGTTGTGGTTCCCCTATGATATCTTTGTTTTGTTGATTATTTGGATTATTTGGTAGTATATCACTTTCAATTGTTGTTTCAGCAACTTCATTTATGTTTATTTTATAATTACTTGAGGAATTATTAGAGGTAGCATTAACATTTTCTGCATCATTACATTGTTTTTCATTATGACCAGAATCACTTACATTATCTCTTATTATTTCAATGTCTTTATATCTAAGTACCTTATAACCCAAACGACTAAGAGATGCATAGACTTTAAATTTGATTCTATGTGTATTATCTTTAAGTAATAGGGAATATGCTTGCTGTAAAGATACTTTAACATCATTGTGCTTAAGAAGCAGACTATTCTGAAAAAATAAATTCTTCTGCAACAGTTTTGTATGAGGCAACATAAATACTCTTTATTTACAAAAATGCAATAACTTCAACTACATTAATAATGATCATAGTTATAAAATACTTATTTTAACAAGTGTTCCTAGAACATTGTGAAAGTTCCTTTAAATGTTTTAATTATTTCCCAGGACCCAAACATTTTAGTAAATTATCAAAATTTTATAGTAAAAATATGATATATTGGCAAAGAGTTTTCTCTGTTATAATTTTTTTGATAATACAAGAAACAGCTGTAAAGGAGCAGTTCTGAATTAATTGTACAGACCTTTGGGACATCTTATACCAAGCAGTGGATTTCTATCCACTGATGATAATGAGAATATAAGTGTAGAAGAACTACAAATATTAAAAATTAAATTTTCAATATCATAATTAAAATGATAAAAAGTAAAAATACACTTATATTTAAATAGAAGGAACAGTAACTTAATATTGTTTTTAATTCTTCATAAATTATTAATGTTAAAATACTCAATGAAAACTTTATAAAACTTACCTTTACTACCATTGCCAGTATTTTTATTAACAAGATTATTAATGACAAATGTTATAAACAATAAGGAAGAATGTAACTTTTTAATAAAAATAACATATTCAATGTATGTCCGAAATGGACATGTGAAACACCACAATATTATACTGATGTTATATATATATTATTTATACCTATGCTATATAAAATAATGTTTACTTTGCAAATAACACAAAATTGTATATTAGAAAATGTACTTACAACTTCCATCAGAAAGAGTGTTTCTTCAGGATACAAAAACATTTTCTTTCCCACATTATGCCCCATAAATTGCCAATGACCCCCTGATTGTTGAGTTACCTCTGCTAAATTTAAATTTTCTCTCCATTCTGCATGGCTCAGTACACCACTAAAAATAACCAATGGCACTCTTTAAATTTTAACACCAAAAATTTCTTTTTGTTACAGAAATATGTAATAAACTCATTTGTAGAAATAAGTAATTAATTTTTACCTAAATTAAATAAATTGTACAGGGTTTGGGTATTCTCTATCCGACTCTCAAATTTCTATTTAATGGTGCCACCTTTCTTCATAATGATCATTAAATATTGACAATATCATATTATTATTTTAATTTTTTTATCAATAAAACACATGAAATATTTATATAAATCATACTTTGTTGCATTATATTTAAATGTTGATTCTAGCAGTGGAAACGTATTTTGTTTTTGTTGGGTTCTGTTATTAATAGGAGTTTATTATACTTAAGACATTACAATATTAAATATATTACTAAAACAACATTTAAACCTTTTTTCTATTCGTTCGGCTTCAATTAATTGTTTTCGAGCGTCAATGGCAGACTGTATCTGTTTTTTTTCCAACCAAGACCCTGTAGGATGTACATCTTTTAAACCCAATTCGGGTAAAGTTGCTTGAATTTTGGTTATTCCTTTAGCTACAAGATCGTAACCGCTACAAAACATGCAATATGATATTAATAAAATGAACAGTGAATATTTTTTTCACTTCGTGGGAATTTATATAATATACGAAATTTATAACTAAAATACCTACGATAAACTATTGGAATTATTCATTACAAGAGATAAATTAACTAAAAAAAGTACTTAATAATGTAATTTATTTAATTTCAACCTAAAACACACTGCTTTATATCGATTACTAAACTGTCAAACTCGAAAGCAAGGAACTGTCAAGTGCTATGTAATATTCGATGTGCAATCGTTAATAATTTCGCGATTTTGAAATTTTTTATTTATTTAAATCTATGAATTTTTTTAGTCAAGTTCAATTAAAATTAAACAACCGAGAATGCTGAAAAGATAATTCAAAACATCTACAATGCTAACTTACTAGTTATGTTAAATATACTAACTAGGAAGTTAGTATTGAGCAATGAAATTATGGGAATTTCTATCCTTTCATTTACACTTTAAATCATATCTAACAAACACGGTATTTTATCTACCTGGCTAAGTACCATTCTGATAATGTCAATCTACTACGAAAAATACATGGTTGTGATTCATCTGGTAATATTTGGGACCAACAATTAGTTTTACGAGTAGACTTGACTATTATGGATCTTATTGACACTCAATTTCCACGAATTTGTGGTTAAGTGTAACTATATCGTAAAAAAAATAAGATCGCTCATAACTTTACGTTATTATGTACATCTATAATAATTTCAATAAAGTTATTTCAAAAACGATTTTTTTTGTTCTTGTAAGAAATGTACCACAGCGTGAAATTAATAAAATTATACCTTGTGCGCTGTAGCATAGTGCGAGCAACAGTTTTAGTAACACTTCGTTTCACATTAGAAAGTTGCAGTGATTTACAAAATATGACTTAGTATTTCAGCTGTACCACATTCACTATATACTAAATCATTAATAACTGTAGTAACTTGAATTTAACCTAGTCAAAATGTTCTAGTCTACAAATAAAAACAAATTTAAAGAAAAATTTAACCGAGGTGTTATGCGTATAACGTAACGCATTAGACGTGTTTAGTAATGGGATGTATTGCTATGATAGATAGTCGATTTTTTTATAATAAAAAACGTATATCGTGCATAGTTACATTTTTAGTCAAAAGTCTATATTTATATAAATATAACAACAGAATATATATACGGTAAGGTTATTTAAAAGTTTGCTATGAGGAAATATATTTTATTTGTCAAAACTTATATCAGAGTCAAGAATATCTGAATTGTCGCTAAATTCATCACCTGAATATGTAAAGCATATTGCAATCATGAATTCAATATAATGTCAATAGCAATTGCACAATCTCAATCAGACATAATGTCCCTTTTAGTTTCTTTGACGACCTTTGACTGGTCTTCAGGTTGAACATTGCTGATGGCCGCTTATAGTAGGACCAACATCTTCGCAGGAGACGGTATCAACGCCTCCTCTTGTTGGCCCCGTAACCCGAAGCGAGCCAGGTTGGGCAACGCTTCGGCGTCGTCGGGACTTCTCTATTAGC
>DWLS01006553.1:0-11513 GCA_018246255.1 Pachliopta kotzebuea | reverse complement strand
CACTATGTTACTTTTATTAAATTAGTATTATTATATATATATACGTGTAAGTGTACATAAAGAATAAATAAAATAAAGTAAAAAATAGGTATTCAAAGTAAAGGATCTGTAAAAAAGTTTTTGATTAAATGTGAAAGTTACCTCGCTATCCATACACACTTTACAAAGTCGTGCCTCTTTCAACTGCCTATTCTCCTCTTCCAGGGTCATCTCATTTTTTGGAGGTGCCGGGCTGGCCTCTCTGTCTTGTGTAGATAGGTTTCTATTAGTCACATTTAAAGATTTTGATTGAACGCGGTCGCTTTGCGATGGCTGTGGTGATCGTGTTACTCTCGGCCGGACCACATCCCTTGAAACTGGTGATGGCGATGGTGAGGAACTGTCGGACTCAGATCTACTCCCCGTTTCATTGAGGGGTTGCGCTGACGGCAATAATCTAGAAGACATTGGAATAAATTTAATGGTCAATTATACATGAAAAAAGATCGAAGAAAAACGTTTTCATTCTGTGGCAATGAAAAGTTCATAAGAGAAAAGTGCGCTTTTTTAATTTTAGGGACCAAGAGTTATAATTAAAATAACATTACACAAGATATAATTAAAGAGAGGTTTTTAACATATATATATATATATATTAAACACTATTGTCAGAATTACCGTTTCAGCTTTACAATTAAAAGGCGTTTTAGCTAGTTCTTCAGTAAGCTATATGGAACTGAATTGTATAAAAATAGGTCTAGATGTGTGTGTTTTTACCAATTTCGTGGGTTACCGATAGCAACTGACCGTACGCGGTGGAAACCTATCGGTTTATGTTCAGCAGTTGATGATAATAGACTGAAATGATGATTGTGATAGTAATTATAAGGATGATAATGTCATGATGATTGTAATAAAGATGGTATGATGGTCATTATCATGATGATATTTACAAATATATTTACAAACACAAGTGGTTTAACGATACCTTGATGTAGCTACTAAGTCCCGTAATGTCTCATCAAGTACACCTCGCGCCAACCTTTGCGGAGTAACACTCCAAGCTTCTTCATTCAATTGCTCATCCAACACTGCATCTATGAGAGCTTCTGACGAGACATACGGTAAACCTATAAATTAATAATTCACATATTTTATTTTTCTTGTGATAAAAAATGCAAATTAATAAATAATGTAAACTTGAATACCCTAAGAATAACCAAATTTTATTAAACAATATTTGTATTTTGTTCCATCAAAATTATTTTTTTACACAGTGTTGAAAATATTCTTTAACAACTAAATGATATTAAAACCACAATTGAAAATTAGAAATAACAAAACATGGTTACTATCTTATTCAGTAACGACAGAGCAGTAGTACGAGTATAGGACCATTAACAGAGAGTAACATATAGATAAATACCAATATAGATAAATCTACATATGGCTACATTTTCAATGCACATCTAACAACAGATGTAAATTATACAAGTTATATAAATATTACGCGTTAAAAAAGTGGAAATAAAATTATTAAACGAGACAAAACAATCGAAGTAAAAATAACAATATCTAAAGATTGAAAGAGAAACGTTACAGATATTATCGTGAGAAAACATATCTACAATTTTTATTTTACCTTTCCTTATAACGCGTTACGCACTTATCGCGTTATAGGAGGTTTAACTGTAGTTACATTCAATGCGAACATAAACACTCCAAAAAAAAAAAATAATTAGATTACTTCAACACCTAAATTAGGACATTTTGTTAAGGTGTGAAAAAATGCATAATCAAAAAAATTTAAAAAGAAACCAAATGCGTTTTAGAAGATAATAATCAAAACTAAATTTAAAAGTGACTATTCACTTAAGAAATCGGCTATTATTTTAAAGTTTTTAGTCTTGCACTTCCTCCAAGACTATAAGAGGATGGTGGTCAACTTTAAAGATATTAGCAAAAATTAACAGGTCTAGATGTGTGTATTCATGCAATAATTACTTCTATCTTCTATCTTTCCGCTTATTTGACGTCATAATAGCATTTGCAGCGAGCACGCATCGGCCTTCATTGCTTTTAATACCATATCAAAACTGAGGTCACATCTCATTATATATAAAAAGTACAAGAAAATTTACAATGATGATTTTCATGTAGGTTATCTTTTCATCTTGTGTTAAATTATTGTGTTGCATTACCAGTAGACCGTAATCGTCTGGCAAGAGCGCGTCTAACTCTAGCAGCGTCAAGTCCAGCACCGAGAGCTGCCAAGGCAGCACTACTTTCCATATATTCGTCCACCTAATTGCAAAAAAAATTATCATCACATTACATTCAAACATACATTAAATATATAAAAAATATACTTTTTTTTTAATTAAATTATGTCACAGACGGGCGTCACTATCAAATAAACGTCTTGCCACTCTATTTTTTTGTCCAATAATAAATAAATGTGGAAACTAGTGTAAATACTTACTTGACTTTCTGAAATAGAATAGTTAACGCTCGGGTTTCTTCTCCTTGAAGTTAAACCACTGTCAGCAGATATCTGGAATGTGTTAATTTTTATGTTATTTTAAATTTCACAAAAAATACCCAAAATTCACGTTTTCGTAAAATGGTTTGAAACAGGCACATGCTAGAAAAATTAAATTAGGTAACAGAATAGGCTACAGTAACTGCTTACCATCAGGCAGGCCGTATGCTTGTTTGCCTCCTCAGACCCACCTTTTAAATAAATTTCTATTCTTACTGTCAACACATGAAAATCAAATTATTCTATGTCCCCAATATCACAAGGACAGGACACGTGTGAGCCTATTGTAGGTAAAATAGAAATAATACAAAAATAACATCAAATCAGAACTTACGGTACGCGGCACCGGTTCTCGTACTCGGCAAGTGCTAACAAACTCCTGTCCTTTAACAAGTAATACATATCCACAGTGCGGGAACCAATGGGCATGCTCCGACCATGGCACATCACCAGCCTCCCATTTGCCTAGCCCACCGTCGCAGTAGAAGCAGCGCACCTAAAATAATACATAATACATAATACTTTTACTGAGATACATATTTGTTGTTTGTATTCGGCAAGACCTTTAATCTTTTCTGTTACATAAAACTGTTTATTCTAATAAGGAGACCTGGCTCGCATTAAATACTATGAGTTTCACGTCGTTAGTCGCAACACAGCAACGCTGTTATGATAGCGGAATTACGATATAGTGGGACGGAGATAGCCAGAGGCTCGAAAAAACTACCACCAATCAAACTTTACAATCTGTGTACAAGGCAATCAGTAAACACGGTGTTAAAAAGCAAACGCTTATCCATAGTGTAAGCTGTGCCATTTCCTCAAGGCCTGCGAATCTGTAGAAATTCATAGTCTCTATTTACGATAGCAAGACTTTCTTTACTCCTGTTCTTGCCCGCTGGATGCAGCCGATGCATAGAAACCTCGGACCACGCGACCAAACTTTCATGCGGCGCATTAGTGTGGTTATAACAAACAATAAAATATTTTACCTGATCGTCGACGCCGGTGTAATAAAAACCGGCCTCAGCCAAGGCACGGGGCTCTTGTGGTCGATCAGCAGGCCAACGGCTGAAGGTTCGCAGACGTGTTGCAAGCGCGGCGTATTCTGCGTGCTTCGCTCCTCCCCCTACGACTCCCAAGGAACGCCACGAGCTACCAGCAGCCACCACTCGCGCATTATGTGCCGCCCCTGACCTAATAAATCATATCTAACACTTACATAAATCTTTCCGTGGCGCGATGCTTAATCACTTGCCTTATAATATGTAAGTACCAGGTTCGACACTAAAACCACAGGTTTTGAATACGCCTGATTAAATACCACGCTCATGTCGTAAATCTAACTTCCTACCAAGGTTGAGATATTTTGTTTAATAATATATGAGAATCATAGTTTTTGGGAACAGAAAACAGGACGGTGTAGAATCCAGGCCTCACAGTCAATCCCATGTGACATGGAAATGAAGTCTTGGCCCATTGTGAATAAAATAAAATCTTATTACCTATAAAAGATATTAAGGTAAGGTTTTTTAAAACGACAGATATTTTAGGCTAAGATTATACATAAAAAATATAATGTATTAAACTATAATATACTTTTATTTAACTCATATTAATTATGTTTTACACTAACCTATCCAAAATTTTACGTTAACAAAAGTAATATATACTATTGTTATACGTTAAATTTTTAATTAAATATTTAAAAAAACTTGTTTTAATCGACGAGGCGACGATACGAGCAAGTCGTTCACCTGACGATAAGACGCTTGCCCATAACAACGTGGCTCTGGTTAAGATAGTATACATTGCGCCACATCTTGTTACCTCAGTAATTTCACTAGTATACAGCACTTGTCAAACCAGAACACAGTAACGTTTGCACATTACTATTTGGCGGTAGAAATACAAGCTGCAGTGCTTCCTATCTAGACGGTCTCCGGTAACGTATACCTACCACCAATAAACAGCAAACTATTTTTTTATTATCATTAACGTAAGATTATTTTTTTATGTTAAAAATTATAAATAACTACTACTGTACTTGTCTCCGTTGTCAGATACCGTCTAGATAGGTAGCACCGCAGCTCGTATTCGTACCGTAAAACAGTAACGTGCAAAAATTACTGTTTCAGTTTGAAGGATGCCGTAAGCTAGTGAAATTAATGTAATGAGTGTAACGAAGCTTAACTTATGTCGCAAGACGACGAGCGCAATGTGGTTTTGTATACACCATCTTAACTAATGCCACTTTTTATGGGCAAGCATATCACTTACCATCAGGTGAACACCTTGCATGTCTCTTCGTCTCGTCGAATAAAAAAAGAACAAGCCAAAGGTTTAAATCTCTTCCATTCACTTTAGATACATTTATTAATAATATTTAAGCTGCATTGTCATCACTCACGATTGTGGCTGGTTAACATTGACTTCAGTGGGCGGTGTGGGACTGGACGAAACTGGAGTTGGTGTTGCGTCATAATTAGACTGACCCGCTTCTAAAGCTATAGCGTAAGCGCAACGGGGGAAATACCTGTAATCAGATCACTTTATGTTACTCACCTGTATAATAAAAATTAAATCTCATTGAAACAATTGTCTAGAAATTTCAAATATTTATATTACATATGTTAAAAATTTAACTTCCATATAAAATAATGTTTCGATAATGAAAAACTTCATTGTTTTATGATATGGTGATAAAAATATTAAAATTTTTTTAATACTGTTAATTTCTGAAATAAAGAAGAGTCATTATGAATTTAATAAACATGTATTAAAATATTTACAAAGTACTACATAATACTCATTACAAGTTCCAAACTTGAATAATACCCGATCTTTGGTATTGGAAATTACTATTTGACATCTAAAACTTCTTGTGGTGATAGGTCTCCTTTGCCAGCAACCATTTAGGTAGCCACCACAGTCCCTATTCTTGCTGCCAAACAGCAATGTACAAACTTTACTGTATTCCAGTTTGAGTGGTGTGGTATGCTAGTGTGATTACTGGAGTAACAAGACTTTATAATGTCTCAAAGCAACAAGCACAATGTGGTGCTATGTATACCATCTTAACCAGCGCTACATTGTTATGTGCAACTGTATCACTTGCCTACAGGTGAATTGTTCCTTGCTTGTTTCATTATCTTGTTTAATAAAAAGTAACAAATGCCATGGTAATATATATATATATATACAACCTCTAGTAAAAAAAGTCTGTTTCAGTCAAAAATAAAGGAAGTAGTAAGTAAAAATATAATAAAAATAAGTTATTACATTCTGTGCACTTCAAGAGGGGTACCTATGGAACCAAAGTTCCTAAATGGAGCAAGCTCTCCTCCACACCAAGCACAACGAAGACGGCCCCCACCTGCATGATAGAAGCCCGCACTAACCAATGATTGTTGAGACACAGACAGGTCCTGAAATGTATAATAATATTTATTTTAATGCTCATATTACTTTATATTGCAATAATTCTTGGACATTATAGAATTATACTATAAAAATGCTACAACATCTTTATACATTAAATACATTCATTGAGGATCTTGAATAAAAAATTTTTGGTATATTGTTTTTACTATGTACATAAAAATTTATTATAAATAAATAATTTATATCACTTTACTAAACTCTGTCTAGAAATAATATTAAAAATTAATGATAATTTAATGTTTGAAAAAGCAGTATTGATTATAATTTTATACACCTATAGAGATATTAATGAAAAAGTTACAGAAATAAATTTTAGCAACAAAAGGCACCATTAAGTAAATAATGTACATCACTCATTACTTAAGTCTCTCATATTAATTTTAAATGTAATAAGGTATAACAATATAGAAACTATAAAACAATTTATAAAAAAAATCACTAATATCTGGTACCTATAGCACAACATACCAAACTATATTTATATGCTATGCCTAATTATTAAATGCAAAATGTCATTTAAATTTAATATTTACAGCAACTTTTGGAAGAAGCGCTGACAAAGAAGCATACTGCCTAAAAAGGAAACCTCTTCATTAAGGGTATGGCAAAAATTTGTTAACAAATGCAATCATTAGAACTACAAGATTTTTTATAATTACTTAATGAATATAAAAGAATCTCACATCCCAATTAGTAAAAGAAAGCTGCCTCAGCATATCAGTTTTGTACATTTCATCTTCCTCTGTAAGACCATAATCACTGGATATTTCTACATCACCATTTCCATCATTTGATGAAGATTGAGCAGGTCTCTGTGAGACATAGCGTAACACAGACATATTTCTTGGTTGCGATACTCTCTCAAGAGGTTGTGCGATATTACCAGACAGTCGAGGGTTCACAACAAATGGACAATGAGGTTCCATCAAACGATGTCGCCACATCACTTTGTCTCCATAGTTCCATTGAGAAATTTTGCCTCCGCAACTAAAACATTGTACTTCTGTTCCTTGGCCTGTATAGAAGAAACCTGCTCGTGCGATTCTTGCTGGCTCTACAGGAGTTGATGCAGGCCAGTTAGTAAACGTAGACAGTCTATTGGTTTCAATATTCATATTGACCATCAAACAAAACATAAATGTACTTAAAAGTTTTAACGAGTTTTAAAATCTAAATAAAAGATGTTTTTTCTATTTTTGCATCAAATAATTTTTATACACGATGAATCAATAGCCCAACATTGACAATTAAAAATGACATTGACAATTTAACTGTTTTCCTTTACAGAAGGGATTAAAGTTCTTTTAAACTTAAGTAAAACAAAAATATTTTTGATATCAACCATTATTTCTATATATTAATAGTCAAAAACTAAGATTTACGGTTTTCTATTAAAGAACGAATGTTAATTTTTAAGTATTTTTTGATAGGATTGGAAGACATGTTTTTTTGTACTTGAGGTACTTGAGGAATGGACTAGTGCGTAAGATTTTTCCGATGAAAAGTGATACGCCTGCCTTCAATTTAAAATAATAAAAAAATTTAAGCACATTGTATTCCTAGTCGTACAACGATGTTAAGTGTTACTTGTTAAGACGAAAAAAAAAAAGTTTTATGTAATTTTTTTAAATCTCAGTTTTGAAGTAATTGATGGAGATTGTACTTATTATTTACAATATTTTATAAACAGGTTGGTTGTGATGAAATTAAACTAAAAAACATAAAAGTTAAACAATTTTTTCAAGCAAAAAGGCTCGCTTATTTTGCATGCGTTTTATTATTTTCCGTTAAAGAAAATATTTTTTTTATTAAATAACATCAGCCTAAGAGTATGTATATATTTCTTTTATTAGAGGTGATGATGATATATGATGACATAGGAAAAATATTTAAGTTAAGGTGGCTGACAAGCCATAACTCGTTTGCCTTTTTTATTATAAATAAAATAGCTGACTTGACATCAACATACCAATTAAATTTAAAATCATTAACAACTGTCGACACTGTGGTGATAGCTATTTAAGTAAAATAATAAAATTTTCCACAATTTTTTAATATCATTCACAACATTATCAGTGTAATCAATTATGATTTTCGTTATTATAAGTTCGATAATTGTAGCTTTGATCAGTATTTTGGCCATAATTGTAGAATTTGGTTTAGATAAGAAAGTTATCTATAAAGATTTAAAATATAAACATGTTGTAATTACTGGAGGTTCCAGTGGCATTGGTCAAGCAACTGCTAAGGAGGCTGCTAAATTAGGTGCACATGTTACTATTATAGGCCGTGATATTGAAAAACTTGAACATGCGGTCAAAAAAATTTCGGAATGTAAGTTTTATTCGGACCAAAAAATTCAATACGCCTCATTGGATGTCACGTCTGACTACGGGTCCATAGAAAAGTGTTTATCGTCGTTGGAATCTAAAATTGGCCCTATTTTTATGTTAACAAACTGTGCCGGAATGTGCATTTGTGGTCAATTCGAAAATATGAAAATCGAAGACCTACAGCAAATGATTTGTCTTAATTATTTTGGCACTGCATATCCAACTAGATATGTTTTAAAAGGCATGAAGGAAAGAAATGCAGGTATCATTGTATTTGTAGCTTCTGAAGCTGCACTGCTTGGTAAGTTTATGCTAATAATATTTTTACATATTAGTGCCAACAGAGACATTGTTTTCATCATCATTTCCACTGATGGATATCTACTGCTGGACATAGGTCTCCTATAAAGTATCTCTAAAAATATGATCTGCGGTTTTGGATTTAATGGCTCCCAGTGACTTTACATCATATTTTTAAATTGAAAGATATTGTATGTTACAAAATTTTTATGTAATTTTTTGGCAACAATATATACAAAAAAGAAATGAAGTAATCTATTCAATTTTATACAGGCATATATGGATACAGTGCATACAGTGCTGCTAAATGGGCCATCCGTGGTCTAGCAGAATCTCTTCTGATGGAGTTAGTTGGTACTAATGTTAGACTAATGATTGCATTCCCACCTGATACTGATACACCTGGTTTCAAAACAGAAGAGCTAACAAAGCCTGAAGAAACTAAATTAATATCAGGTTCTGGAGGGCTCCAATCACCTGATGTAGTGGGAAAGAAAATGCTACAAGATGCTTTGGTAAGTTCTATAGTTTTATTATTGCCTTATCCTACATGGTAATTTAAAGTAAACAAATAATACCCAAAAGTAAAAATAGTAATTTTCTGATGAAATACTCTGTTCTCTGTTTGTTTTCTGATGGCAACCTATTAACATGGTTAAATGTTAAACAAGTAAGCATCTTTTTTCATCTTTATAAATATACCTATATTTACAAGATAACCTTGTGGTTGTCTGGAAGAAAATGCCCTTTGGCATAGAGTCTCCATTTGTGGCTTTTTGAGTATTTGTAAATAATAGAATATTTTGTCTTAATTTACTTGTAACAACTTTTTTCTATGTATCTTTTTTACTATTTATGCATACTCCATTAAAAGAAAAATATCTTTTTTTTCAGAATGGTAAAATCTACTCTGTTTTTGGATTCAGTGGGCAATTGTTATCTTTATTGTATTGTAGCTCAATAGAAAGCATTGGTCAAGTAATTGTGCAAATTCTTTCTCTAGGGCCCCTGAGAGCGGTAATTGTTCCTATTATAATTTCGTTTCATAAAATTATAAGAGAGAATTTGGCAAAAAAAGTTGATATGAACAAAAATAAAACCATTAAATAATACATTTATTGGGAATAAGTTTTAATAGTTTTTTATTGTCACTAATGTATAATATTCCTTACCTTCCACTATATGTTAAGGTCAAATATATAGCATAATTGATTACTATAAAATTATAATCAAAGTGTTACATTATTTGTGTTTAATTACTTGCAGAACACCCATAAAATTGGTGCATGTAAATTTATTCATAACCTTATAAATTATTCATAAATTTACTGTTGTTATTGGTCACCATTGACCAGACTTCCTCGATATTTTTTCATGCAGAAAAAATATCGAGGAAGTAGATAAGTAATAATTCAAGTGATTATCAATTACAGTTTCGAGATCTCTTAGTACACACGTACTTTGGTTTTTAAACGTCTATCTAATAAATGATTGATATTTTCTCAAAAAATATCACTGTATTACAATAATAATACAATGTACATTTTGATAAATAAATACTTTAACACACGGTATTTGAAGCATTTTTTTCAAGTCCCTCTACTTCCAAACATTCGTACACACATTCAGGAACCAATTACTATTTGCGAAAGTCGAAGGCGAATTGTACATCATTGTCCGTGATTACTTGTACAAGAATTCTGCACATAATGTAGTTTAAAGCCTCGTCCCACGTATCCTTCATCAGATCGGAACCAAATTGTTATAGGACCTGTAGAAATATCTGAAAAATAAAATATATGTGCAGTATTATATATTTTATACCGTATTTTTATAGAAAATTACAAAACTTCTTTAATATATATTCCCTAAATAATTATAATTTAAAAAACAGTACACAAATGGCTTCTTATTCAATCATACGAAGAGATAGAAAACTTTTAGAGATCACTTAGTTCTCAAGCGTGTACGAACACACGCACACTCAACATGCTCAACTTTAATAACCATTGGTATAACACCCTCACACTAATTACAAATATTTTTAATTGTTTAAATAAGTTATACTGTAATGTTACCTGCACGAGAATTGGAGACCTGGTAAAACGAGTTTTTTACCTATCATAGGTACCAACGATCCACAAACATTGTAAAATGTACATAAATACCTCCAAACTTTGTTTTTTTGAAAATTTCTTTGATTTGAAGTGACAAATAAATATATTTTTATTACTTTTTTATACTTACGACCGTATCCCAAACTCTGATGTTTTTATAAATTGTGTGTATACATTTGAAGTAGATTAAAGCATGCAGATCAGTTTTTTCACTGAAGGTGTATATGATTTTTGAGGTTCATAACGAAGAAAAAAAATAATAATTGACGACTTAAGATAAAATTAAATTAACGTTACTCAGATAATTAACGATAACAAAACAGACACGAATTGGTACAGAGAAATGTGATGCAAATTGCTAAAGCAGCACGCCTCAAAAGAATTGAGAAATGGTCAAAGAGAAATTCAATCAATTATAGAATTTTTCGTTTTTATTGCCTCGGTGCAATGGCCAATTGTCAGGCTTAATATTGTTACGAATACATATAAAATATTTATTCTTCGTAATAATACTCATTGTGCCGAACAAGTACGGGTTCGGGAGCCCGCGGCACAAGGTTCACCGATAATACGTGTGCGTACGTGTACTTACCCAGCTCGCCGTCAGCTCCGCCGCTCAGGTCTTCAAGTTGTTAGTCAGTCGGTCAAGGGTCAGTCGTCGGTCTGTCCAAGTCAAACACTGGGCGCACGAGCGATGCCCGTCCACTGCAGCGTATAAGGACTGCAGGTCGCTCCCCGTAACGGCGCACACAAACACAGGAGGACAGATAGGACTCGCAACGTAAACTGCGGCACTAG
>DWLS01006552.1:0-11515 GCA_018246255.1 Pachliopta kotzebuea | reverse complement strand
CAGAGCTCAAACCCATCCGAAACTATCATAATAAGCAACTCTTATCATAAGTATGTACTAACACAAATCGTAACTATACGATAAAAGTTACGGTTTATCATCATCACTGTCAGCCTGATAATGTCCACTGTTGAGCTCAAGCCTCAATTAAAGGTCTGCACGCTGAACGGTCCCAGGATATATACAGCAACATATTAACCTGCAGTGGCCCTAAATTAATTAAGTACTGTTACTGGTTGAAGGTCTCTTGCCGGAGACCGTCACCGCAGCTCCTATTTCTACCGCCAAATAGTACTGTGCAAATATTACTTTGTTCCGGTTTGAAGGGTGTTGTATACTAGTGAAATTACAGACTTAACCCTTTACGTTTCAAGGTGATGAGCACAATGTTGTGCTGTGTATATCATCCTAACCAGCGCCACGTTATTATGGGCAAGTGTATCACTTACTATCAGGTAAAAACCTTGTAAGTCTCATCGCCTCGGCAAATATAAGAAAAACCCATTTCATATACCATTATGCAGTGATACATAAATTTAACTATACAAAATAAGTAACCAATTTAATAAAATAAGTAATATTCAGTACAAATCATCTTGCCTTTTGTTTTTTTTTTTGTAATTTAAACGTTGTCATCTGTATTGTAACGAAACTGGTTCACGAAATACAAGATTTACTACTAGTTCGGGAATCACGAACAAAATAAAATGTATAAAACTGTTTTTTTAAGGAGAAATAAAGTAATTATTATCATTATTGATTCGCATTTATATTTCCTTTAATGATTTCCAACAAACTTACCAAAGCATATAAATAATATGATAGGTTTGTTTAAAATTAAAACTTCAATCGTCTACATATTATGCTCGACGTATAAAACCGTCATAATACAAAGTAATGAAAATATTTCATACATCTAAGCAGTAAACGGATAACTTAACGATCGCATGAAAGTAACTCAGCGTTTATAAAAGACTTTATAATTAACACAAAAAACCGATTCCGATTAACTTTTCTCGTAGAGGAGAACCTCATTGAATTGTAAATCGAAGTTTCACTGTCATATTACACGGTAATCGTCGATTGAGATGTAGATGAAAATCAATCGATTTGACGTTCAACTAATATTGATTAATTAAATTGGAATTAAGTCGTGATATCCTAGTGGTTTGAACGTCAGCTTTTTACTCCTAAGGTACCGGGTTTTAATCCTGCCTGCACCAATGAAGTTCTCAATTTATGTTCAGTTAGCCACACCAATTAATATCACGTGCTCTGACGGTGAAGGTAAATATCGTGAGGAAACCTATATATCTAAGTCATGACCATCCGTGGTCGGACTAGTATGTAAAATGGAGAACGCAATAGCAACACCACTCCATTATACCTGCTCAGAAAGTCGTCGTGTATTTACTTACAAATGATGAACACGACCCTCAGTCATAAGGACAAAATTGGAACTATCGAATATGACAGTAAATAATTTTAATGCTTCAGACTTTTGACATACTTATATAATGACTCTTCATTACAATAAGCAATGCTTTAGTTTTTATTCGATGAGCCAAAGCCACCAAAGCGTTCACTTGATGCTAAGTGATATCCCTGCTAATAATAACGTGGTGCTAGTTAAGTTTTTTGAATTAGTTAAGTTCATTGTCTTTAGACATAAGTCTCTTTACCCTTAGTAATTTCACTAGGTTACAACACCGTTCAAACTGGAACACAGTAATGTTTGCATAGTATTATTTGTGGCTGCAATAGGAGCTGCGGTTGTATTTACCTAGACAGTCCTGGCAACAGAGACCTAACACCTGTAAAGTTTTCAAGAGCCCTTTCAGTAGTCATTACCTTGTATCTTAAACATTTGAATTTACTCTGTATCTTTATGTATGTTTATGTATGTATGGAATTATATATAATTATTATAAGTATATTATGATGTGTGGAATAGATAGCTTTTAGTAATAAGACCGCCTGTTATGAATTTATTATTAAAGTACTTTTGGTAATTATAATATTATTTGGTATGCTTGTATAATTCTGCTTTGATCTCTTCTGTTCCACAGAAATGTATTTTAGTTATGTGAAATAGTTTGGCGGTTCATTACAAGTTCACATGGTATTAAAAGACAACGAAACCATGGAAGGCAAATTGTATTCACAAAAAAAATAGAAACCTTGCGCTCAAATTCCATAACTATATGTTCCATAACTATATATTTAATCCATTACATAACATAATAAAATCCACTACATCAATTTTTGTAGTCAATATTACTACGATTGGTATTTTAAATATATCATTATCTCATGTCTTGTCGAATCAAGAAATGTATAAAGACGATCTCTTTTAAATTTTATTTCTTTGTTTATTTTTTTTATTCCTCATATTCCATATTTTATGTTTTATTATGTAAAATCGACGATGTTAGTTTCTTCGCCCGTATTTATAGAGGAATTGAAACTTGGTCTTATTGATAATATTCTTTATTAATTATTAACACAAAGATCAAATAGAAAATTTTGGTGTGAAAGAAAACTAGATGTCATTATATTGTATGACATAAATCATGATAAAGCAACTATAAGCAAATAATATGAGTGATTGATGACTATTCACTTTCACTGTCATATTAACCAATGACACGGGAAAAGAGAATTATGTTTTCACAGTGAATACTGTCGAATCAGCGTGTTTGTCCAATAGATCCACGACTTAAACAGTTTTATGTTATAACACTCACTAGTTGTGCGAGCGTCTCTGTTCCGCATGTCTCTTCTATAGATTTGCATCTGTTTTGTTTTGTAATAGTAGAAGCATGCATGCAGTAACTTAAAACTATATTTTCATCTCAGCCTATTGCAGTCCACTCCACTATATTTACTTACATACATATGTTTATATATACTTAATGGAACATCTTTCCGTTTACATAAATATCAAATATCATGCTCTTCTCAGATGTTCTCAGATGCTTACAGTAAATCATATTGTCGGTAATTTTTTTCTATTTGATGGGACAAGCAAGACGTTCACCTGATGGTACACTTACCATAACTGTATGGTATATGTACCTTCAGGTGTTTGTATCACTATTTGCCCATAACAACGAGGCGCAGGTTAAGATGATATATCCAGCACCACATTGCGTTTGATGCCTTGATATATAAGGTGTTCAGTCTCGTTACTCCAGTAATTCCACTACTCTCCCCTCACCCCTTCAAACCAAAACACAGTAATGTTTGCATACTCCAGCTGCGGTACCTACCTAGACGGTCTTGACGGACACCTACCAACAGTAAATAAAGGCCAGTATTCATTTCCCAGTTGTCCTCGAAGAAAAGTTCACTATGCACAAATCATCATCAACCCATCAATGTACTGCTGAACTAACTTCTCTGATGACGTCCTCCGCTGCATTGTTGTTTTAGTCGACTAATTGACTTTACGAGCAGGACGTGTTGGTAACTAAACAAGCTCATAACAATAACACTTTAATTAGCATGGTAAACCACGTTTACTCGAGATACAGAATGTCTCATTAATACAGTAATTTCATAAGTTACTACACTCTTCAAGTTAGAAAACAGTAATGTTTTAAAATAATATTTATTGGAAGAAGTAGGCGCTAGAATTGTTTGCTTTTGATGTTATGAATGAAATTTTCAATACATAACCTAATTCTGCAGAGTAATAGTTATAAGGATTTTAATCACTGGTAACTTCTTGGGTGGTATTCATCGAGATGGTATTTTGATAATGAAATTCGCCCTCAGTAAAACCAATAAAAGTAAAGCAAAATATTTATATGAAAGAAATACTATAACGGGTCTATTATGCGGACATTTTAATATGGCGCCTACAAGAACAGCGTGTAGAGAGAAGATAATAAACTTCAGACATTTTCTTGATGCGTGCTAAGAAACTATGCATCGTGAACGCCATGTATGCGGGCAATAATGTATTTTGTCGTGAGACCGTCATCAAGAAAATTCTAAGTAATAAATAGTTGTGTTGTTTTTATGTACTTCAATCTGTAGAATAGCGGAACAACAAAACGAATGGAACGACGACATTGTTGTTAACGTAATATTTAACATTAACGATACAAACTAATTGTTTAATGATTATTAACCGATGTACTCATAAAATAGTAAAATAGCAGTTGTTTAGAAAATGACGATAATATGATATTAGTATGTAGTAAGTTTCATAGCAAATTTCTCTTTTGAGAGACATTCTAATTATAAGCTGCTAAGCAATAATACATAGAATTTATGGAAAGTGCTTTAGCCTATACAACTATCACAATAAAGGAACTTGACACCTTGTATTTTAAAGTTATATGCTATATCATGCTTAATCACCTCACCTTTTTTTTTTATTTGATGAATCGCTGAGGCGACCAAGACGTTAACCTGAAGGTAATTTGTAAGCTTTTACATAACGTGTTGCTAGTTATGTTGTTATACATTGAACCATTCCTCGCACTTATAACCTTCAGACTATTATCTCGTTACCGCAGTAATTTCACTAGCTAACAAAGCCCTTCAAATCAGATCATAGTAATGTTTGCACAATACTGTTTGTCGATTGCAATAGGAGCTGCGGTGGCAAATATCTAGACGGTATCCGATAACAGAGACCTACCATCGTTAAAACGGTTGAATGTCTTTTTTGTCATATTGCCAATAGAAGTGTACTTTTACTTTCATTAATAATAACATTTTTAAGTTATTAACTTTTTACACTTATAAGCTACTGTAGTTGGGATCAGACTGAATAATTAACTCATACCAAATGAGCTTAAATACATTACTTTTTAAAACTTAATACATCAGCAATCATTATTAGACTGCCTATCAATAATTAGCTACATGCTTTACATTACCTAGCTGGATACTACTCCATTAGATTATTGAAAGTGTTTTTGTTACTTAACTCATCTCCGACGCGCTGGTAGCTCAACAAAAACTTACGCTCCGTTCCTGATGAACCGAGGTACATTAGTGGACATTCTGGTATAAGTACTACACTTACGTACAACTTATATTACTTCCTTATATAGCTATACAATAGATTATTAGCAACAAATCTTTATAATTCCGGAAACAATTATAGCATAAAATCACTATCGAAAACTTTTATTAGTATAAAGATTAGACCATATTTATGTAGTTTATATCGATTAATATTCATTGATTGATTAACTATGTTAAAACGTTAATTATTATTTCACCATGACCAGCCGAATATCAGCAGAAAACAACTCTAAGCAATCTTCACCAGACGGGAATTAAAAAACCATTCAAATTATAAGCCGGTGACAGCTTCCTTTGTAAGGTGATTGTATGTCCTATACGTCTAGGAGAGAGGCAGATTTGATTGCGATTGAACATGAGTTATCAGTGAAGAAAAACTTGAAAAAATCAAAGCTTTCGTGAAATGTGAGGCATAACTTAACCAGTGTAGTAACTGAATGGTTTTATTATTCTCCATGTGAGAGAAGATCCAGTAATCCCCGTAGTAAGAACATTAAGAGAGTTGTTTAATTATTGAACAAAAAAGATTCTTTTCGAGTTATTGAACTTTTCCATTTCTTTTAATATGTCGAAACGAAAGGGAAATTTAGAAATGACTGGCTTGATTTCCCATTGAATGGTATGACCGGAATTAGATCCAATTACAAGACAACGAATCGATCAGAATCACGAAACGTTATCTGGAGTGCAATCTATCGTTTGCATACTGTGTTGCGTGATCGTCCACATTGTTCTGATACGAGCGATTGGCTATAATCGTCTACTTTAATTGGCAGCCGGCGGAAAAAGTCAAGAATACAATAGGTTTTTGTGTGTCAGATCAATTTTAGATCAAATTACCACCAGTTACTCATAACTCCAGGAAATGAGGTTAGATGATTATTTTTTAAAATTATACTTTAACTAATATTCGTTATAATTATGAACATGATTAGGTGTGAATACATTTCTCTTCAACCCTGGATTTTGTAGAATCTTGAATGTCCATAGATCCAAAAGCTTTTCTTATTGCAATTAGTAACCACTAAAAACACAAGTACTACTGCAACCTAATTTTTCCATAGGTAACAATGCGTCTTTGAAAGATTTCATCCTTGATTTAAAAAAAATTAGACATATCTGAAATTACTAAATATGTCAAAACTACTATCATAATCAAAAAAAGATTACTGGTATAAGGTTTCTGCTGCTTCTTTTGGGTATTATACCAAACATCAATGCATCTTCTATTATTCTCGCCAGATAGTACTGTGTAAACGTTACTAAGTTCCAGTTTAAAGGGCGTTGCAGCGAAAT
Organism: Pachliopta kotzebuea; assembly: GCA_018246255.1. Classification (NCBI taxonomy): domain Eukaryota; kingdom Metazoa; phylum Arthropoda; class Insecta; order Lepidoptera; family Papilionidae; genus Pachliopta; species Pachliopta kotzebuea. The sequence continues at coordinate 5,173 of DWLS01006552.1, read as the reverse complement.
GAAATTCCTAGGGTAACGAGACTCCTCTCACTGCCCATTAAGGGAGCCTAGAATGGACGACAAGTACAAAGTCGTCTCGTAGTTTGTTGTAGCATACTGTTTATGCTGGGGAGGGCACCAGTTCTCCCCGAGATGAGCTCAGCATTGCAAGGTGGTATCGGTGAGTTTCGTAGAAGATCCCAGGGCCTTCCGCAATGCACTGAGGATGACCACCGACGGGGTTTTAGTGGGTATAAATCCCACATAACCCTGTCTTCCCCCAGTAGCAGGGTATCTTTTGGAGATTTCCTTCGCGACAAATAAAAACACAAAAAAAGGGTAACGAGACGTAACATCTTGCCCAAAAGAGACGATAAACGATGCAGTGTGTATGCTTTTAATTAGCTCGATATTATCATGTCATTGTGGAAACTGTTAACGCCTCTTCTACCTCGTGGCACTGTTGTAAAAAAATAAAGAAGTTCAGTTTATTAACATAAACAGTAAGTTTGTTATGTAGGTCAATAGTAAATTCTGCTGTGGTATAGTAATGACGCAGTGACGTTGATTATTCACGGCACGATACATCGCGGGATTGTTTTCATTAGAAATAGAAATGCACTTCAATGTAACATAGAAATATTTCATAGCTGGTTCTGCCTTGCTAGAGAGCAACAATTTTCTATATTTTCATAAAAAATATTATACAGAAGAATACTACATTGATAATACTGTTAAAAAAATATATATATATTATTTTATTTTTATGATAATACAAAAAACAGACACTAATTACTCGAAAATGAAATAGAATAAGCGAACTTAACTTTTACTTTTCTAGAAGCTAATTAAGTTTATTAGTCAAGGTATAGCATAAAAGATCAAATTAATTAATTAATAACTAACAACATTAGTAGTGGTAGAAATAATAAAAGAAAACTTGTTATCGCCGTGCCAAAAATGTTAATGTTAAGTTTACTTCGCACTTAAACCTGTACTTAAACGTGTACGCGGAATCGTAGTTTTAATGTGTGTAAATGTTAATAGTTACAGTTGAACCGGTTTTAAACTTTACTTTCATCTTTATTACTTGAAACTCAAAAAAAATTGATACAAATATTTGAAAAATACACACTCTTTTCTTGCTTTATGTTATCGTAAGTTATGATCATGTTTAACAGATAATACAAATATATATTTTTTATAATCTGTACAGAACATTTTGTATGCTAGTCCCCTTTAAGTTTGTGTGACTCTGATTTAAAGTAATCCATAGAAATCATCAGTAATTATTCGGACTTTATAAATTTACACTTTAGTCTCATTATTTAAAGGTCTTGTATTAAAACTTGAAATTTTATTAAATTATCATATTATACAATAGTTTTATTAATAAGATAATATGTATTGATTGTGATTATTATAACTTAAATATAACATATGATATGGTTGCTTTCTATTTAACAGAAACAGAACTTTTTGTACCGCCTGTGGAATCTTCTACAGATAGATTAATTACTATTGTACAGAAAAAACTATTCACTACATTTCTGTCCTCAATTTTTACAAAGAACAACCTTCCAGCGTCCGTGTTTCCATATATAATGTATCTTTATTAGAAGGATGAAGAATATATTCTTCTATACTAATACCCCTTTACCGTTACAGATTAGATAGCCGCATACCATCAGCAACTTTAAATGAACAATTGTTCAAATTAGAACAGCGTACGTTTACCCATTACACAACATCCTATATCCATTTGCATTTAGCTTACTTATCGAGGATCGTTAATTTACTTAGTTAAACCGTGAAACGTGTAATAAACATTTGTTTTATGGCAACCATTAATCCGTTAGTTGTCGCTTGAAATAAACTGAAAAACATCAAAATGTTTCACAAAGATTTATAAAATATTATTTGTAGTATTCAGAAAATATAATACAAATGCCTCTACAACATTTGGATTATTTATTGTTTATTATGTAATTCAAAATATAAGCACAACAACTCACTGGCCCCAAGCAATCACTCCTGCTCGTGGTGCACCCTGCTAATCAAAAAACGAGGCTCTGGCTCCTCACCAACCCGCATTGGGCCAACGTGGTGAGAGATGGCCCATATCCTCTCCTCATTGGGGGAGGAATATGTCCAGCAGTAGACGTTTATCGACTGATGATGATGAAATTATATAACTTTATACAGTACAAAGTCATTAGAATAGAATGAAAGCAAGTATTCACTACGTTCATTGTTTTTTCGGATACATCAGTTTCTGAACGGCTAAGGGATCGAACCCAATACCATTGATTCGTGTATTTCATTTAGTTCAGGATATATCGGAGGTCACTTCATCATCGTTTCAGCCTAATAGTATCTCAATGAATCGATAATCTAATGAAGATCATAAAACAACGTTTGTATGGTTTGTGTAGGAAATCGTTTGAGGAGTCCTTTATTCAGCAGGAGACTTACTAGCACATAACAATTTAAATACAACAAAAATTAGAATAATTGTTAGAATTAGAAATTTATTGATTTTACTTAGAAAAAACTTGAATAGAAAAAAAATTGCCTTTTAGAATTAGAAACGCGAGGAAAGTGTTTGCGGTTGTTGTTTGTTACGGCTGCTGTAAGAAAACGAAGTTTAAAACTTTTTACTTTCAATAGTTCCTAGAAACGAATAGTTAAAGCATTTCGTTGTGTTTATTGTCTTAAGTTTCTTTTTCGTCCCACTAACTTGAAACTTCTTGAAAATGAGGAACAGTGGTCGTGAAATGTGAATGTCACAATTGAAAAGTATTCAGCTTTCTGTATTATTCTTTACATAGGTTAAGATTTTACTTAAATAACTATCTGAAGATTTGGTGTGACTTGAAACATTCTTGCGAAACTCTATTGAATCGAACATAACTATAAATAGGCTTTTACTCGCCGACGGCGTCTGATATAACCTTTTGTTATAACCTTGTCTTTGGTTATCGCCCGACAAACTTTTAATCGATGGTCCTCTCCCAGAATTTAATATCACCTTTTACATGTCCACGACTGGACACAGGCCTGACTCAAAAATTATGAGGTTTGAGCCATCTCTAACCACGCTGGTCCAATTCGGGTTGGTGGTAGCCAGAGCCTCGTTTGTTGAGTAGCAGAATGCACCACGAGCACGTGAGGTTGTCTTGGGTTCTATTAGTTGTTGTATGGGAGCCCCTACAACCCAGCTAGTATATTTATATATACCTACCATAATTATATAGACTTCTTAATGAGCCGATAACCCTACAGCTATTTTTTTTCCTCCTTCTCTTGGTCAGTGTGGACCCGGGCTCGTTAACATCATTTAGTTTTTACACTCATCCTAATTCCTTCTTTTATTTTGTCCCACTCTTTATTCTTTTACACCATCCCAATTCCTGTTTTCATGATTCACCTTGATAAGGAAGACCAAAAAAATCTTTACTTACAATTTTTCCTTATTTCTAATACACTATTTCTTATTCTTTAATCTTATTCTATTTACATTTCCATTCTTATCTTTTCTTTACATTTTTTTTTATGTTTTACTATTGCTTATCACTTCTGTTATTATCTTTTCACAGAATAATAACAGCTCTAGCCGACTCCGGTCTTCACTCATAAGAGGTGTTGCTACCAGCGCAGTCTTCCTCTCAAGTTCAATTTCCAGTTCTCATATTGCTTAACATAGGCCTCCCTCAAAGATCTCCATTCCAATCGCTTCTACGCTGTCTACATCCAACTGTTTCCTTCTCCGGTTATATTATACTGGCTTAAACATCGATGAAAAGTTAATATTTTTACCACGGTGAGTACAAAAAAGTTTCTAAACTTAATTTTAATGGAAAAATTATAGACCATAATATCTATGATTGAAAACTTTTATATGTGCGTGTATACGTGATACGCTGCGGAGGAAATGGTTCCTCACTTACTAATAGTGTCCCATTCACAAGATGTTACGGTATGAATTTGAACAGGAAACAGGTCTACAAATAAATACTTATAGTTTAAAGGACTTAATAAAATGTAAATTAATAGTCAAATATAAGAACAAAATATAAAAACATGTACAGAACGTAATGGTAGATGATAAGATACAATAAGTATTAAATGATGTAAATGGAAGTTAAAAAGCCTTGAATGATTATATCAAAGAAAAGCAAAAATTAAGAAAAAAACTTTTTATAAACTAACAATATTAGTATTTTAGTATAGAAATAAACAATGTTATTATTTATTATTGTTTACGCCAATTAAGTTAGTTACTAAACATCCCGGTTGGATGTGAAAATGATTTTGTTCCACTTCCGGTAGTTAAATGTTCCGATAGCGATGAAGTGTGATCGTTAGTTGTGAATTACTAATCGTTTCGCAATGTGTTGCTACCTTAATTATCTAATGTTCTTCAGCTGATTAAGTTACATGTGTCCATTGGTTATAAAGTACACAAAGTGATGTAACGAGTCAAAAGCTAACCTCACTTGCCGAGGCTGTCTGAAATGGCCTAAATTCCACCACAGGCGAGGCCTATATCTAGAAGAGGATGTCTATCAGCTTCCAAACAAACTGCTAAGCAGTAGTGTGCAAACTTAAGTTTATAATATATTATCAAAAGATATGTACTGTAGTAAATAATAGAAATAAGAACATATAAACGTGATCATATACACATATGTATTTATAAAGGTTTTGTAATGGTAGATGATAAAATAGCATAAGTATTAAATGAAGTAAGTAAAAGTTAAAAAGTTCTTAATAATAATATCAGGGAAAAGCAGAAATTAAAAGAATTCAGACTTTACAGTATTAAAGTTACTGGAATTTAGAAACATCAGATATCAATGAGCGCAGTTCTTCCTTTACCATTTATTTCTCTACATTAGTAAACCTATATGATTGACTTGTTCTTTATACCTCGTAGCGACAAGACGAGCAAAGCGTTCACCCGTTAGTAAGTGATATGCTTGCCTATAAAAACGCGGTGCTGGTTAAGATGGTATACACACCCACACATTACGATCGTCACATTGTGATGTAAGGTCGAGGCGACAGGTTACAGGAACAACTTGTGACCCACGAATGCCCCTTAAAATTAAAGAGAAAATATACAAAACCGTCATAAGACCTGTCGTAATGTATGGTTCTGAGTGTTGGGCAATCAAAGAGATGGATGAAA